>PVKM010006803.1:0-43241 GCA_004027735.1 Carollia perspicillata
GGGTTCAGCTCTGTTCAAGTAGTTTCACATCAGTGCTAACTACCTGTTACCTGCCTCCTGGTGATTTTGTATAAGGGTTGAACAATATTATATAACTAAGGAGATTAGTTCCTGGCCCACGGTGAACATTACATATATGAACCTATTTTTTAAAATTGTATTTTATTGTTTATGCTGTTACAGTTGTTCAGTTTTTCCCCCTGTGCCCCACTCCACCCAGCATCCCCCTGGCTCCCTCAGGCAGTCCCCACCATTGTGCATGTCCATGGGTCACGCATATACGTCCTTTGGCTACTCCATTTCCTGTGCTGTGCTTTATATCCCCATGGCTGGTCTGTACCTGCCAGTCTGTACTTCTTAGTCCCTTCACCTTTTGTGCCCATTTCCTCCAACCTTCCTCCAGTCTGGCGTCCATCAAAACTGTTCTCTGCATCTATGCCTCTGTTTCTGTTCTGCTTGTTTGTTTATTTTGGTTTTTTAGATTCAGTTGTTGACAGATGTGTATTTATTGGCATTTTATTGTTCAGAATTTTGATCTTCTTTAAGAAGACCCTTTCACATTGCTTGTAATACTAGTTTGGTGGTGATGAACTCCTTTATCTTTTCTTTATCTGTCCCTTAATTCTAAATGATAGCTTTGCTTAGTAGAGTGATCTAGGTTGCAGGCCCTTGCTTTTCATTACTTTGAGTATTTCTTGCCAATCCCTTCTAGTCCACAGTTTCTTTTGAGAAATCAGCTGATGGTCTTATGGGAGCGCCCTTGCAGATAACTAACTGCTTTTTTCTCTTGCTGCTTTTAAGATTCTTTCTTTGCATTTAACCTTTGGCATTTTAATTATGATGTGTCTTGCTGTGGGCCTTTTTGCATCCGTGTTGTTTGGGACTGCCTGGGACTCCAGAAGTTTCTGTCTTCCACAGTCTCAGTCCCCACTGGTTTTTACAGCCAGAAGTTATGGAACCCCCAGGGTTCCAGTGCCAAGAAGACAAGTCTGGGGGCCTGATTGTGGGCTGGGACCCCTTGCTCCTGAGAGATCCCTCCCGATTTTTATCTGCCTCACACGGGTATGGGACCAGCCCATTCTACGTCTTTGCATCTCTTCCCCTCCTACCAGTCTCAGTGTGGTTTCTTCTTTAACCCTGTGGTTGTAGGATTCCCAGGTTGGAGCCTGGGAATGACTGTTTCCTCTTATGAGCTCCCAGCATCATATATGCTCTCCGTGAGTGCTGTGCTCCCCATTTATCTCCTTAGTCATTATTTATATCAGACTGGACTTGGTGAAGTTTTTTATTCAGTGGGCTAAAATCTGTTACTTTTTGTGATTTATTCTGATACTCAAATTTTCCCATACTTGACCAATGGAATCTCCTTTCAGCTGGCTTTTGTGTCCTTTTGATGTCTCCATATTGCACACTTCCTTAATTTTTGATACAAAATGATATTATAGTTTTATCTTAGGCTTTCCCTCCCTAGAGACTAGAATCAGCCTTTTTCTAAGGAGTTCCCAGGGCATTCTTCTTTTCCTGAGGTGTCCCTACTCTTTGGGTCCGCTTCCCCATCAGCATCTGGGTGCATCCAGGGTATCCAGCCCTGACTGGTGCAGCTCAGTTGGTTGGGCATCGTCCCACAAAGCAAAAGGTCGCTGGTTCAATACCTGGTCAGAGCACATGCCTAGGTCGCAGGTTTGGTCCCTGGTTGGGATGTGTACCACAGGCAGCTGATCAGTGTGTCTCATGTTGATGTTTCTCTCCCTCCCTTCCCTCCTCTAAAAAATCAATCAATAAATAAAATCTTAAAAAATAATAAAGCTGCAGTTTCCAGTGCTTTCCCCACAACAGAACCTGAATATCCCCACTACGATGGCCCTAAGGACCATATCCCATTAGAGCTCTGAATATAAATCACTTGGGTTTTGTTTTTTTTTTTAAGGATTTTATTTATTTATTTTTAGAGAGAGGAGAAGGTAGGGAGAAAGAGAGGGAGAGAAACATCAGTGTATGGTTGCCTCTTGTGCACCCGCTTTGGGGACCTGACCTGCAACCCAGGCCTGTGCCCTGACTGGGAATGGGACTGGCGACCCTTTCGTTTGAAGGCCGGCACTCAGTGTACTGAGCTACACCAGCCAAGGCCAAATCACTTGTTTTTAAACTCCCACGTGTTTCCAGCCAATTCCAGGCCCTATTAAGGGTATCTGCCCTCCTTTCCTCTCTCCCACTCCCCCTTTTCCTTCCCCCGCTCCTCTAGTGACTAGAAATACTTCTTGTTTTAAATAACCAAGAAACCAACCTCAGCTGGACACATCACCCAGGGGATTTTATCTACAAGGGCCTCAGGCCAGTAATGAGACCCTGTTGGGTGCCACTCGTGTGCAACTGCAGTGGCATTAGGGAGTCCTGTGACAACAGGGAAGAAGATCAAGAGTAAAATGAGTAGCCAGAGCTTTGGAATTACATGTATTGTTTTCACAAAGGGTCTCATGGTACAGAGAGTATGGTGTTGGAGTTCTTTTCAGAGGGGACATTTTTAAGAAGGCAAGTGGCTGTCCCTCCCAGTGTTGGTCCCCTCTTAGGACAATCTTTTAACCACTTTTGTCTTAGGAAGGACTTGAGAGCAGGATTGATGTTGAGGCTACAGTGCCCAGGGAGGGGCTGATAAGCAGCTGCCACTGGGAGATGTCAGGGGTCTTCTCGTGAGGGTTTAGTGTTGTGCAGAACTACAGCTTTGGATTCAGGGTATCTTGGCCTTCCCAGACTTATCGGAGCCGGGGTGCCTTCACCATGCACAGAAGACTTCTGCGTAACTGGCTTCTCAGGGAAAAGCACCCTGAGGGCTGGAGAGTGCAGCTGGTCTAGGGGTGACGCTGAATGACTCTTGAAGAAATTCAGGCTGAGGTCCATCACCCTGCCAACCTGGGCAACTCACCACCAAACTCCTGAGCCAGAAAGCCCTTGCAGCTCCTTTGAGGGCCCCCTTAATAAATCCCCTTGCCAAAATGGAATTCTCAAAAGTGTAAGTCAGTTTAGTGTGCTAGAAGGAATTCATGCCTTTGTTTTTTTCTTTTTCCCAAGAGAAGAACTTCCCATATGTGCCTTCTGAAAGCCGAGTAGAACGGATCAGAGGTTTCTCTAGGGCCCCTGAATATGTGACCGCAGGCTCTGACTGAGGGCTGTTCGGAAGACGTTTGTTGGGGTGTCGTGTAATGGTTGTCCTAGAATATAGGTTTACCGTCAGAGATGAAGGACATTATCTAATGGAAATCAGAATTATTTTAGTCTGTGAAGTCTGATTGGTTAATGATTTTAAAAATCATATTATAATATTAATGAGTAAACTTTTGTAATAAAAAACAATTCTTGCCCTTGCTGGTGTGGCTCAGTGGGTTGAGTGCCAGCCTGCGAACCAAAAGATCACCAGTTCGATTCCCAGTCAGGGTACATGCCTGGGTGTGGGCCAGGTCCCTGACTGGGGCTGTGTGAGAGGCAACTAATTGATGTTTCTTTCCTTCTCTTTCTACCCCCGCACTGCCCCTCTCTCTAGAAATGAATATATAAAATCTTTCAATGATAAAAATAAATAAATAAAATAATTCTTTTACACTTAACATTTTGTTTTTAGGGAAAGAGTGATGTGCATAAGGAAATCATACCTTTGGATTGCAAGCAGAGAAATAAGGCAAATGAAAGTATGTCATTAATGAAGGATCCTTCATGCCAGATTCAAATTCTAGACTCACCTACACATGCTACCACACCTACAGGACTTTCAGGTAAAGACTCTGATCATTTTCTTGACCTCTTTCATCTTAAAATGCATACATACTCATTCCTGAGCTACTGGTTGCACAATTTTAAATCAGCTAGCAAACCAAGGGTGTGTGGTTTCTTAGTTCTGTTTCACATGGTACTGGTAATACTTTGAAAGTCATTTTTCTTTCACTGTAACTGCTTTCCTACCTTGTTTATTCCCTGACTTACTGAGTGCTTTCTGTGTGCCATGCCCTGTGCTAGACCTTGGAGATGAAACAGGGACCAAGCCTAACAAGCAGGCACACAGCTCCTGCCCTCATGGAGCTTAGTCTGGGAGGGTTTAAGGCAGAGGCGCAGGTAACTGCCATTTGAGGTGGAATGTGATTCTCTTCAGAAGAGAGGTGTAAGTGGTGTTAACAGTGACTGGTATCTAACTAGAGCAGGTCGTATTTACATAAAGCCTTTAAAGGAAGGGCTGCAGGGGACCCTGAAAGTGCTTGGGTCTGCTGTGGGGAAGGGCATTCAGGGCAGAGAGGACAACATGAGCAAATTCCCCAGAATGGAAACCCCCCCAGCAAACACTGGGAGGAGCTCCTTAGCAGGGGTGTAGGGTTGGAGTGGAGCACTGGAAGGCGGAAGTGGAGAGGTGCCCTGCTGTGGGGGGCCTCAGGTGTCCGCCCTCGGTTAGCGGCAGCAAGGTCAGAGTTGTGTTGTAGGAAGACTGTTGAGCTGAGAGATGGAGGTGCTGGGAGCTGAAGAGCCTCACTCAGCCTCCTCCTCAGGGCAGCCGAGGGAGGCAGGATCTTTCCCACATGCTGCTCTGTGACGGAGGCACAGAACTCCACTCTGGCCTGATTCCACTGAGGACCAGCATCCTGGTTCACATACAGGCTACTCATCAAGTATTGATTGCATACCTGCCATGCTCCAGGAACATTGTGGTACATCACTTAAAAAAAAATGAAGGAAGAGGAGGGGAAGGGGGAGGAGGAGAAGTAAAGATAGGCAGTACACAATAAACAGCAGTGATATGGTGTGTTAAGAGGGGTTCCAGAGGGGATGGGGGAGAGATGGTGGACAGGCTCTGCATTTAATACGGTGATCAGGGCAGGCCTCCCTGAGCAAGACTTCTTCAGCAGCAGGCTTCTGAAGTCCCAGCTTTGTTCTGTGGCAGCACAGGGACAGTGCAGTGGTTTACTTGCCTCTTTGTACATACACCACTGAAAAATCTGCTGGCAAAATCTGAAAGTCTGGTGTTCTACAACTCAGATGCTGAAAATTCAGAAGCGCCATCTCAGAAGCCCGTCATGGAAAAGGCAGTTACTCCCAGCCCCGAGCAGGTGTTTGCTGAATGTTCCCAGAAAAGGATTTTGGGATTACTAGCGGCCATGTTACCTCCCTTAAAGTCGGTAAGAGACAAATGGCATTTTCTTTTTAAAAGAGGGGTGGTGTTATACATAGAAAAAAAATTTCTGTAAGCCGTGTACTGAAACCAACTGTTAATAGCAATCATTTGTGTATCCCTGAGGGTAGGGTTATAAATTAGAAGGAGAATTGTTTATTTTTACAATTGATTTTACACCAGCCATTTTTTAAAGACATTGCATAATTCCTTTGGCACTAGGACAGTTGTAAATAATACGTGAAGGGAATGCAATCTTTAGTTGGTGTTTTTACATGGATTTTGTATTAAATAGTTTTTTCTTCCTCTCAGCAGGATCCCGCAGTCCCCCTGATAGACCTGGAGCACGTCCTCCCACTCATGTTTCAGGTTGTCATCTCAAACGCAGGCCACCTGAATGAAACCTACCACCTCACCCTGGGTCTTCTCGGCCAGTTAATCATTCGCCTTTTGCCATCAGAGGTAGATGCCGCAGTGATCAAGGTCCTCTCAGCCAAACACAACCTCTTTGCTTCAGGGGACAATTCTGTTGTGCCAGATGGCTGGAAGACCACCCACCTGCTGTTTAGCCTGGGAGCTGTGTGCCTGGACAGGTAGCCACCCCGACTCTGCTCTGCCTTGGTGTTCATTTCTTTAAGTCAGTGTTCTGGTTGTTGATTAATTTCAGCGTGCTTCAGTGCTATTGCCTGGGAATCTTACGTGAGAATAGAATTAGTTTTATTATCACCCTGGCTGGTGTGTCTCAGTGGGTTGAGTGCCAGCCTGCGAACCAAAGGGTTGCTGGTTCGATTCCCAGTTAGGGGGTTGCATGCCAGGCCTGGGTTGCAGGCCGGGTCCCCAGTAGGGGGCGCATGAGAGGCAACCACACAGTAATGTTTCTCTCCCTTTCTTTCTCCCTTCCTTCCCCTCTGTCTAAAAGTAAATAAATGAAAATCTTTAAAAAAATAAAATAATGAATTAGTTTGATTATCAATGTTGTCAGTAGTCATTAAACTGAGCTTAAAATCCACATTAAAACAGCCATGCAGTCTAGGCACTGTCTGTTGTTTCAGCTCTCTGGTTTGTTTTTTCCTGAGAGCAGTGAGTGTAGGCTCTGGAGTTGAAGAAAATAGATTTGTTTTCATTGTAAAAATAACAATCACAATACCAAATTCGTAAAACAGAAATGAAGAATAAAAATCACCCTGGGTTATACCATATTTATGCATCTGATGCTATTTTAATATATTTCCTTCCGACAACAAAAAATGAGATAAAAATAAACAACAACAGAACAAAAAATATTTATTTTCTAACAAGCTTTTTTCAATTATGAGTGTGTACCATTGCACACACATGTGCAATTTTTATAGAGCTTTTTAAAAACATAGCTGTAGACTGAATATATAAGTAACAGGTCTTAATTTATTTCCACTTACCACTATTTGGAAACCGTCATTTTGGTAGTTTTTAACTAATTGATGAATGGCTTTTCGGCGTGCTTCGGGATCTGCCTTGAGTGTAGCAGGCTCTGCTGAGTTGCCTTTGGAGCCTGTGCACCGCCACCTAATGGAGCTCTTGCCTTCCAGCCGCGTAGGTTTGGACTGGGCGTGCTCCATGGCAGAGATCCTGCGGTCACTCAACAGTGCCCCGTTGTGGCGCGATGTCATCGCCACCTTCACAGACCACTGCATCAAGCAGTTGCCTTTCCAGCTGAAACACACCAACATCTTCACCCTGCTAGTGCTGGTTGGCTTCCCCCAGGTACGTCACCCTGAAGGCCTGGCCACCTCTTTCGCTTCATCACACACATCTTCGGGACTTTTTTCCTTTAGTTACATAATCTGCTTGTATAATATTGACAAATTTTCAAGATAATGGGATGGTTTGTTTAATTGGCATTTTCAACAGTTTAATCATTTGATTCCTTTTGGTAGCCAGTAGTTGGCTTTAAATAATAGTAACTGTAATATAGTAAATTACAAAGCATGTCAAAGTACAGTTGTTTTTCACTTTGCCATTCATCCTGATCTCATTTCTAACATTTATCTCTCTCGACTGGTTGGGACGAAGAGGACTGTGAAGTCATGGCTTCCTCCCCCAGCAAGCTGTTAAACCAGTTCTGTGCCAGGCCTATGTCAGGCTCTGGACTTAGAGATGAGAAGAACCCAATCCTTGAGTGCTTGTCAGGAACACAAGCAAAAGGGACTGGGCTTGTGTCTAATTGAGTCCTCTTTCCTGTGCCTGTGTGCCACTGAGTGGTTTTCTCTTTCATGTTCTAGGTTCTGTGTGTGGGGACCCGCTGTGTTTATATGGATAATGCCAATGAGCCACATAATGTGATCATCTTGAAGCACTTCACTGAGAAAAACAGGGCTGTGATCGTTGATGTTAAGACTCGGAAAAGGAAAACAGGTCCCAAGCATAATTATTTCTTCTAAAAATGGGAGAAAGTTGTCTAACTTCTGCACACTCTAAAATCAATGATGATACCTTGTTCTTGCCCCGCTTGTGATTTCTTTAAAAAAAAAAAAGTTACAGCTGCAAGCTTCTTTTTTCTCATCTCTGCAATAATGATAATTAGGATCAGTTGGAAGGCCCTTTGCATTATGTTATTTTGTTTATATGCTCTCTGTTTGGGGTTGGTCAGATGTTTACGTTCTGAACGTTTAATTTTTCCACGTGTCAGTGTCATTTGTTTTCTAATGCGTAATTTAAACATCATGGAGTCAGGTGGCTACATGAGTGTAAAATAACTTAGAATAATTGTATTGGCATTCATGTCACTTTCCATTTTGTTTCATCAACAGAACAGTGAAAGCATATCATAAATGCCTTTGACTTAATTTGCCAAATCCCAAACAGCCTGCAGTATCTAACCATTATGTGCCCAGTCCATTTCTGACATAATAGTCTGCCTCCTTACTCAGTCAGCTTCAGCACTAAGGCACTGTCAGTGCTATTTTTGTGTATGGTATGAGGTAAACACAAAGGTTCTTTTTTTTTTTTAATTTTAGAGAGAGGAAATGGGAGAGAGAAAGAAACATAGATTCGTTGTTCCACTTTTTATGCATTCATTGGTTGATTCTTGTATGTGCCCTGACTGGGGATTGAACCCACACCTTGGTGTATTTGGATGGTGCTCTAACCAACTGAGCTACCTGGCCAGGGCTGCTGCTTCTCTTCCTCCTCTTCCCCTTCCCCTCCTCCTCCTCTATATACGACTATCCAGTCATTCTAGGACCATTTGTTAAACAGACTATTTTTTCTCAATCAAATTATTTTTGGCACCTTTGTTGAAAATTAATTGACCCATATATGTGCATGTGCGTTTATGAATTTTATGTTTTTTCCATTAATCTGTACATCTGCCCTTACTTGAAAACTACATTATCTTAACTATTACAGATTTATACTAAGTTTTAAAGTCAGGTTCTCCAGCTTTGTACTGTTTTTCAGAATTGCTTCGGCTACTCCAGTTCCTTTGCCTTTCTGTGTAAGTGTTAGAATCAGGGGTCAGTTTCTGCGAAAGGATGTGCTGGGGTTTTCACTGCCATTGCATTGACTCTGTAGATAGATCCCTTTGGGGAGAAAGGACATCTTAACAGTATTAAGTCTTTGGCTCATGGGCATAGTATATCTCTTCCTATATTTAGGGAATAAATTTAGGTCTTATAAAATGTAGGTTTTTAATTTCTCTCAACCTGTCTTCTCTCATTCCTAATTTTGATAATTTGTGTCTTCCCTTTTTTTTCTTGGACTGTGTAACCAGAGATTTATCAACTTGCTTGGTCTTTTCAAAGGACCAGCTTTTGGTTTCATTGACTTTTCTCTATTATGTATCTGTTTTCTGTTTCATTGATTTCTATCTTTATTGTTAATTCTTTATTTCTTCTTGCTTTGAGTTTCATTTGCTCTTTTTTCTTTTTCTAGTTTCTTAAATTGAAAGTCTAAATCACTAATTTGAGACCATTCTTTTTTGTTAATTGAAGCACTTCAATGCTGTGATTCCCTCTAGGTATGGCTTTAGCCATATCCATAATTTTTGATATATTGTATTACCTTTTTCATTAAGGTCAGAATATTTTCTATTTATTGTATGATTTTTTTCTTTGTTGTGTGAGTTATTTAAAAGCTTGTTGTTTAATTTTCAAGTATTTGGGTTATATTCCAAATACTTTGTGTTACTGATTTTAAATTTAATTCCATTTATTTTGATCAGAGAATATACTTTGAACATAATTTCAATCCTATTAAGATTATTGTTTGTTTTATGGGCCAGATGTGGTCTGTTTTGAGTGAGGTTCCATGTGCACTCAAAGAGAATGCGTATACTATGTTGTGGGTGGAGGGTCCTTTAAGTGACATTTAGGTCAAGTCAATTGATAGTGTTATTCAAGTCTTCTGTGTTCTTACTGAGTTTCTGTCTATTCCAACAACAACTGAAAGAGGAATGTGTTGAGGTCTCCAACTGTAATAATATGTATGTCTGTTTCTCATTTCATTATGAAATGTCCCTTTTTATCTCTGATATTTCTTGTTCTGAAGTGTACTTTAATATTTATGTAGCCCCTCTAGCTTTCTTTTAATACTGACATTTGCATGATAAGTCTTTTTCCATCCTTTCACTTTAACTTGCTTGTGCCTACAGTTAAAGTGGATTTCTTGTAGATAGCACATAGTGTAGTCTTCATTTTTAATCCAGTTTGACAGTCCCTGCCTTTTAATTGAGATGTTTAGATTATTTACATTTAAGCAGTTATCAAGATGGTTGAGTTGAGCTCTACTACTGTCTTGCTTTTCAAATTATTTGTTTCATCTGTTCTTTGTACCTTTTTTCCTCATTTTCTGCCCTCTTTTTTATTTTAAATTTCATTTTATCCCTACTATTGGCTTGTAAACCATAACTATTTTTTAGTGATTGCTCTAGGGTTTACAGTAGTTACCTTCAAATAATGTTTTAGTGGTTGCATTAAGGTTTATAATGTACCCTGGTAACTGATCACAGTCAGTTTTCGAACATTATTATGCTACTTCACATAGTGAGGAAACAGATTTTGTACTCCTGTCCCCCATCCTTTGTGTTATTGTCACAAATTTTACTTGTACATGGCATAAACCTACCACTACATTATTTATTTTTGTTTTTAAAATGTCAGACATTTTTTTTAAGATTTAAAAATGAGATAGCCATATTTTTCATGCATAGCCACATGTTTACCATTCCTGGTGCTCTCATTTCTTTGTGTACGTTGAAATTTCCATCTGGTATTATTTTTCTTTGGCCTGTTAAGGGATATACTTCTCTTAACATTTCTTGCAGTAGAAGTCTGCTGTCATAAAATCTTTGTTTTGGTTTGTCCTACCAAATCAAAGAAATATTTATTTTGACTTCATCGTGGAGAGTTGATTTTACTAAGTAAAACATGCTATGCTGAGAGTTTTTCTTTGAATCCTTTGAAGACATTGATCCATTTTCTTCCAGCTTGCATAGTTTCTGCCACAAAGTATGCTGTTATTCTCTGTTATTCTTCATAATGTATATTTTTTCTGTGATTGCTTTTAGGATTTTTCTCTTAATCACTGATTATTAGCATATTGATTATGTTGTGCGTTGGTATAATTTTCTTCATGTTTCTTCAGCTTGGGGATTTATTGAGCTACTGGTTTTGTGCATTTATAGTTCTCATCAAATTTGGAAAAATTTTGACCATTATGCTTTCAAATACTTTTTTGGCCCCCTACTAGGATACTTCCACTCTCACTGTTAGGAAGACAAAATTTTCCCAGCCCTATAAGAGTTCCAAGAATTGTTCTACCTATTGCTTTTGGGTAGTTCTTTTTTAGAACTAGGTTGTTTCCTAGCTAAGTAGTTTCCTCTCACATTTGTGCAGATCAATTCTCAGTCAAAGACTCGAGGAGCCTCCTATGGATATCTGGAGAGATGTCCCATTCATAGTCTGTCTCTCTTTTTCTGTCTCTTTTTTTCTCTCTCTCCCTCCCTTCCTTTTTCCCTCCCTTTCTCTCCCCCCTCATCTCCCTTCTCTATGATATTCTGCCCCATAAATTCTAGCTGTCTTGATTTCCTTGAATACTGATGTCTGTCTCCTCAATTCATTGAGACTTCTGGACTCTGCTGCTATGCAGCCTGGACATTATTTCCAGATAGCCAGAACTGTTGGAGGGCTCACCTGGTTTATGTCCCTTTTCTTAGGGATCCATAGTCCTGTACTACCTGTTGCCCGATGGCTACAAACAATTGTTTCATGTATTTTCAGTGTTCTGGTTGTTTCAGATAGAAGAGTAAATCCAGTCCCTCTTACTTGGTCTCGCTTGGAAATGGAAGTCTGTCATGTGCACTGTATTTAAGAACCTCCTTTAACAACCTTGGTTTTCCTTTGGAGAAAACTTGCTTGTGCACAGTAGCAGAAATGTGAGTTTCCTTTTTCAGTTGCTTGGTGAGGAGCTGGCTTTAAATACAGTGGCTAAGTTTGGAGCCAGGGGATTTGTGTTTTGAGGGTTGCAGTTCTTGCTTCACTAAGAGACATTACTGGGAAAGAAACTTAGCTGCAGGAGGCATTAACTGTGCTTTTGGTGTCTTCTTTTGCTGCCTGACATCACCCTTCAGTGAAGGACTACCAGCTGGTCCAGAAAGGAGGAGGACAGGAATGCAGCGACTCGCAGGCCCAGCTGAGCCAATATTCCCAGCACTTTGCCTTCATTGCCAGTCACCTTCTGCAAACCAGCATGGACAGCCATTGTCCTGAGGCAGTGGAAGCAACTTGGGTCCTGTCCCTGGCCCTCAAAGGATTATATAAAACGCTAAAGGTAATGGTGCGCTTCTTCCACCAGCTACTGAATCTAGCTGTGCTTTAACATCTGCAGGGCATTAACTAGGGGGAAATGCCATCTGATTTTGATGGATGGTTAACCGTAGCATTTTGATTATTTTTAGAAATGGTTGGGGCCTTGCACAAGGATAACTTTAAAGAAGATACAGAATTTCCCTGATAGTTGGTTTTCTGGTACTGTTTTTATGGAACCAGGTACTACTGCCTAATGGCACATAAACTTGGAAGATGAGAAGACAAACAGGCCGAATGTTTTCTCACTTCCCTTTGAACCATAGCTCCTTCTGGTTCATAGGACATGATGAAGGGGAGATAAAAGGGCTAGCATCCTATGGGATCTTTGGGCAATAGGTTTGTTAGTTGGGGCGGGAGGAGGCAAACAAGTTACAGAGCTGGGCAATAATCGGTGTGGAAATGAGAAGCTTTGACTTATGGGGCACATGATTCTTCTGCTCTCTGAGGAGCATGGGTGGGGAGGAAGGGATTGCTTTAGGATGGTCTTCCCAACAGAGCTAGGCATAAAAGAAGGATTTCATTTGAAGAGCTGGCGAGTTCCTTGACTTTGGCAGCACCAGTGAGGAACCCACAGAAAGACTCAAGCATCACAGGAGACTGGAGGGACAGCATATCAGTTCTGGCCCGGCCCTGAGAATTCGCAGGTTTAGGATTGACACTACACATCCACTCTTTGTTGATACCATGGCATTTATCCCAGTCTGCTATGGTTTAATTGTTTGCATTATTAGGTAAGAGAAAATAAGCTCCCTAAGGGCACAGACTATTTCCGTCTTTGAATCCTGCGATCGGTAAATATTGTTGAGCACTAAGTGCCAGCTGGAACTACATATGTAAGTTTGAACTAGAAAGAAGGCCCCAGACCTCATGGAGCTTGCAGTCTAAATTAGAGACAAGAAAGATCCTGCAAGGAAAACTTTCATGAGTCAGAAAAAGCCTTTCTGAGAAGGTGAAATTTGAGGTGACAGATAAGAAGTCTGGGCAGAGTACTGCATACTGAGAGAGCAGTGACCTCCAGGATCAGGCATAGTTATCAGGGAGCAGAGAGAACACCTCCAGGGATTCAGGATAGCACCAGAGAGGCAGATGAGGACACAGAAGCAGGCTGGAGCCTGTAGGACCTTGTCAGCTGTGACTAGGAACTTGGATTTTATTCTAAAGAGCAGCGGGAAGTTTTTCAGAAGGTAGCAAGCAGGAGAGGGACATAAAACCTCTGTTCTTAGCATAGGACTTGCCACATAGAATGTACAAGACTTCAGAAAGGATTCATTGAGTGAATGCATTGGAGA
The DNA here is from genome assembly GCA_004027735.1 of Carollia perspicillata. Classification (NCBI taxonomy): domain Eukaryota; kingdom Metazoa; phylum Chordata; class Mammalia; order Chiroptera; family Phyllostomidae; genus Carollia; species Carollia perspicillata. The sequence continues at coordinate 13,281 of PVKM010006803.1, forward strand.
GGGAGTGCATAGACATAGGTTATGGCTAAGATTCAGGGTTTTATCCTTCCTGCTGACTTTTCACTTCAGGATGAACTTGGGCCACTAGTTAAGACTAGGCCCTGAAGGAGGCTTCCTTCTCCCTAGTGACCCTTACCTTCTTCATTCTGAGGCAGTTGCAAATTATTCTTTTTCTGTTTGGCAGGCTCATGATTTTGAAGAGACGCATGCTACCTTCTTTCAGACTGATTTGCTGAAGCTGCTGGTGAAAAAGTGCAGCAAAGGGACTGGCTTCAGCAAAACTTGGCTCCTCCGGGACCTGGAAGTAAGGGACGAAGGTGGCTCCTTCTGCTGCCAACTGGTGCAGGTTTACTGGCCTGGGAGTTAGAGTCCTCAGTTAGTTACAGCTGCTTCTTCCCTGTGCACTCTCACGCTGCGCAGTTGTGAAAACTGTGTTTGGTATTTGTCTTCCCTTTTGGAAACTGGGATATGACACCTGTACTCCCCTGTCAGGAGAAATGAATTTGATGTGTGTTCCAAGAACATTGGAAGAGAGGTATTTTATATGGAAACATTATATCATGATAATAAAGTGTTCCCTTGAATAATTGTTTCCCTTTAAAGTTCCTTTGAGCTAAGATCAGTTTCTAAATTTGTCCTCATTTTTATATATATTTTTGTAGGATGTTAGTTAATAATTCTCATTTGATTACTGTTCCCTCTAGGCTTTAGATTGTTCTTAATAGAATTGCTTTGGTTCCCTGTGGAGTTTCTGTACCGAGTGCCAGCTTCAGGTCCCGGAAAGGCTGCTGCGGTGTGGAGGGTGGTCGGCCAGCCTTCCCTAGTCCCACAGAGGCCTGAACGTGAAAAAACAGCTTGCAGTCACCACAGAGGAGTTAGTTAGGTTTTAGGAAAATATGCTGAAACATGTTAATGGATAACCCGGGGAGCATCTGAGCTCTTGTTCTTAGGAAATATTTTAACTTAAATTTTGTTTATTCAAATAATAGAACCACATTGCAGAAAATTTGAAAAATAGAAAAGAAAGAAAAACTCTAAATTTTATCCCCCAACAGAGCTTCCATTATTATTCTGTGTATTTCCTATTCTGTTTTCCCCTCCGTATCTGTGATAGACAGACAGACAGACAGATAGATTTAGGTTGTATAATGAGCGTGGTATTCAAATAAACTGAGAATACAATGGCCGTTTTTCTAAGTTGCTAGTTTTCCTGATCGCTGTTTTTAATGGCTGCCCATGACATGTGAGGGTGGGCTCCAGTGTTCGCCATTAGTGATGCTTCATTGACAATATTGTGAATGTAACTTTGTACATTTTCACTGGGTCAGGAACTATGAACACTTTTATAGCTCTTTTTGTAAGTAGTAATCCACTTTCAACTTAGAAAACGGCCATCAGATGGTCTCAGTTCACCAAAATGCACTCTGAAGGGATGGTATTAGTTTACACTGTCAGTGGCAAAGTTAATAAACACCCAGTCCCCTCCTAGTTTTAGTTAACATTTCTTTGATTACAAGTACCATTGGAAGTGTTTTCATGTTACTAATTTTACTATTTTGTGTGAATTCTGACATACTTTTAAAAGTTAGGTCAAATATTTCCTGCCCTTTCAGGGTTGAGGATCTGTGTAATGCTCTCACCTACCAAACACTCACTTTCCTGCCCCGCCTGATTTTCTTTCTGTGTAGATTTTGTCCATCATGCTGTACTCTTCAAAAAAGGAGATCAGCTCTCTGGCCGAGCATGGAGACTTGGAGCTGGATGAGCGAGGGGACCAAGAGGAGGAGGTGGAACAGTCGGTCAGCAGCCCCAGTGAGCCGGAGCAGAAAAAGCTAGACCCTCTCGAAAGCCTGGATGAGCCCACCAGAATATGTTTCCTGGTATGTTCTCGAGTCATGGTGTGGGCTGAGAAAGGGCTCCAAGGACTTTAAGGAACGGACTCTCTGGCTCGGACTGGGTCTTAGCCTGTCCGTGAAAATGCCTGTCCTCGGTCCTGAGAATTCACTTCCCGAGGCCCCTGCCTGGATTATACAGAACGGATCCAGAGGAATGGAAAGGCCCTCGCCATGGCAGTTCTTCATGTTTTTGGTCCATGCACCCAAAAGCTTTAGAGCATTTCTCCTGTAAAATTCACATTCAAATATACATGTCAATTTTTGCATGTAATTTCCAGGCCCATCCATAACCCCCCAAATGATCATTTGTCCTTGTAGTTTCTCTGACATACTGTCTTACTTTCCCTGGATAACCACTCCTCCTCAGAATGATGCGAAAATGGGCGAGAGCTTGAGCTCGAAAGGTCTAACTAGATGAAGAGTAAACAGTATGGAATAGATGTCAGGAAAAAAAGTACAGTTTTTTAAAAATCAGAAGAAAGTACAGTATGCTTTGACTTAGTGCCAGTTGTCAAACTTGACTGTAAGGCAGCTCTGGAGAAGCTAGTAGTGAAGATGGCGTGGTGTATAATTATTGACTATTAGCATTGCATTCTGTAGATAAATATTTCTTTTGATGTTTCTGTGTTTTATATTTTCCTTCAAATTTATAATAGTAATACAGATTTTATTATCCATGTTTTAGGGCTAGCAATTTTATATGCTTTAAGTATCCATATGATATTCTTATATTATAACCTGTGGTAACTTTAGAAAATAACTGTTTTAACACTTTTGGGGTTAGATCAACAACATGTGACAACACATTAAATTGCTTTTTCCTACTGCCTCCCCATGGCCCTCAGATGGCTCACGATGCCCTCAATGCCCCTCTGCACGTTCTCCGGGCCATATACGAGCTGCAGATGAAAAGGACCGACTCGTTCTTCCTGGAGGTTCAGAAGAGGTAAGGGACATGCGACGCGGCTGAAGTGAGTGTGAGAGCACGTGAGGGCAGGACTACACCCACCTCCTACCAACGAAATCTGGAGGAAAACTCCTGAGAGGCCAGGAAGCAGGCGTGGGGCCGGTGTGTAGTTCTTCACAGAGTGATGTGAGGCTGTGCTACGTCACATGGATCGTCTTGAATTGTGTCGTATGTTCCTTCGGGAAGCCTTCACATCGCAGTCTGCCTCTTAGAGTAAGCTCTTTGTGGGTGCGCAAGTGGAGACAGAGCGGGGTTTCTCTCCTGTGCCCTGCAGGGAGCAGACAGTGCAGGGCGGGCCCTTCCGGTAGGAAGCGTTGTTTTGTTTGTTTATTTTTTCACCACTACATAGTATATTCATGCTTTTGTCTTCAAGAATTATTATAAAGTTAATAGTATTTCCTTTCCCTTGGACAGGAAGTTCAGCATTAGTTCTTGGGCCCAGCTCTTAAATCTGTGTAGAACTTTACCTGTCTGCAGCTAATCTCCGTCCCCACACCCTAGTGTTGACTTCCTGTTCTCGTTTATATTCAACTCCAATTTCATATTTCTTTTATTTTGTATCTTATATTTTTATTTTTCCATATGAATTTCTAATACTTTGCCTCAAACCCTTTGTGAGATGGAGCAGGGCTGCATCGGTTAGGGCATAACCTAACTGCTGTAACTGAGAAACCCAGGAGTATCACGGATCGGGGAGGACGCAGTTTGTCTTTCGTCCCTCCAACAGTTCAGAGGCAGGCAGCGGCCCAGGGTGAGCGGGCAGCTCGCTCCGCATACTGACCCCACGTTGTTTTCACCTGTGTAGCCAAAGCTGGCTCACCCACAGCACCTCTCTGCTGCAGCCCAGAGGAGGGGGGAGGTAGGGTAAGGGGCGCATCCTCAGTGCAGTTTTCTGAGGGTGGGCTTCAGAGGTAGCATGCGTTACCTCACTGGCCTCCCGCTGGTAAGAACCCAGTTGCATTGCTCCATCTAGCCGCAAGGGGGGCTGGGAACCATGTCTGTAGCTCAGTGATTCTGTATCTTGCTAAAACTTAATGGAGCTTTGTTTAGAAAGAAAGGCATGATGGGTACTGTGGGACCATTGACATTCTCTGCCACAAGGCATACGTGCACACCCGCATGCGTGAGTAAATGAATGCTGTGAATCTAATTTGCAAAATATGGAAAGTAATAATGTAATTGCAAAATAACAGGAAAATAACTCTGGCCAACATTTTTGACAAGTTTCACTGCAGGTTAAACTCTTACCTCGCTCTGACTTACACACCCAACTTTGTGCGCCTTCTCTTCAGGTTTGATGGGGATGAGCTCACCACGGATGAAAGGATACGGACCCTGGCCCAGAAGTGGCAGCCCAGTAGGAGTCTCAGACTGGATGAGCAGAGCGCCAAAGCCGTGGATACAGATATGATTATCTTGCCGTGCTTGGTATGTCGCCTCCACCTTGGAGACAAAATGTCCGTCCCTGACGCCCACCCCCAATTGTGAGAAGGGCAGGCTCTGTAATGGTGGTCTTTGGGTTTGCAGTCCCGGCCCACACGCTGTGACAAGGCCACCCCTGAATCAAACCCCGTGACCCAGAAGCTGATCTCCAGTACGGAGAGTGAACTGCAGCAGAGCTATGCCAAGCAGCGGCGTAGCAAGAGCGCCACCCTCCTGCATAAGGAGCTGAACTGCAAGAGTAAGAGGGCAGTCCGGGACTACCTTTTCCGTGTGAACGAGGCCACAGCCATCCTGTATGCTCGCCACGTGCTTGCATCCTTGCTCGCTGAGTGGCCTGGGCATGTTGCAGTGAGTGAGGACATCCTGGAGCTAAGTGGCCCTGCGCATATGACCTACATTTTTGATATGTTCATGCAACTGGAAGAAAAACATCGGTGGGAAAAGGTACGTAAGCAGCCAAGATGGGCCCTCACCCCACTCGCTCCTCTGTCCTCTCCCCACCCCCAACCCCAAGTGTTTGAAGCCCTCTAGCAAGTGATTTTCTGGAGTAAGCTCACCTGTGCGGCCGTAGGACTCCCCAACACAGACAGTGCAGGTCACTGTTGGACTCTCCCAAGTACTGGCCTAGAGCTGAGCTCACGGCCTAGGACAGGCTTGGGGTCCAGAGTGTTTGGAATAGTGTCCATGGAACTTGTCTCTGCAGTTTCTCTTTTCGTTTTCATACTTGTAAGTCTGACTCTTCTTTTTTTTTTTTTTTAGGATTTTTATGTATTAATTTTTAGAGAGCGGGGAGGAAAGGAGAAAGAGAGGGAGCAAAACATTGATGTGTGAGAGAAACATCAATAGGCTGCCTCTCACACACCCCCAGCCGGGGACCTAGCCTGTGACCCAGGCATGTATCCTGACTGGCAGTCGCACCGGTGACGTTTTGGTTTGCAGCACGACACCCAGTCCACTGAGCTACACTAGTCAGGGCTGCAAGTCTAATTCTCTTCGTTAGCCTGTCTCTCTTCTCATGTCCCCTAGCATTTCGCTTAGCGTGGAGCCCAGGGGACAGCATTCATTAGAACACTGATAGCCTGTTTCCCTAATACAGGAAGCCTTCCAGGACAGTTTGTGTCTTCTCTTTTCAACTATCATTTCTAGAATGGTCTACCCCAGGTCAGACACTCTGCCAGCACTTATACCTGTCTTACACTGTGACCTAGAGGTGCAGAAATCAAGATGGGAGCCTTCTCCAAGGCTTCTGGCTGCCAGACATGGGGGCTCAGCAGGGTCTGTACATTCTCTTACGTCCAGTGCTCTGGTGGTAAGGGTCAGTTCTGACAGGTGGAGGCCATTTTTGTTTTCTTTTTAAATCAGATCTTCAGCTTCACCTTTTAAAGTAGTGCTGGGTTTGCAATCCTTCACAGGTCTAGAAGCATCTCTTAGACCTCCTGCTGTGTAGAACTGAAGGATCAATAGAGCAAAGTGGCCTAGAATGCAGGAGCCCCAGGCCCTGTCTTCCGCTGAGCTAGAAAGTTTTATCACCACCTTCCCAGTTTCCAAGTGCAAACATCTTGAGTCACACTTGCCACCTTCTTATTCATCCCTACACTATCCCCTTGCCACCCCCACCTTCCTCTCACACACATACACAGATGCAGTACTTGAGGATTCATTAGGAGGTGAATTTATCCTGTAATCCTTAACTTGCCTATGTCAGAGCACCACCCATTCCCAAGTCCCCTAGGTCCTTTCCCAGCCGCACAGCCGTGGGGTTGCTGCAGTGTTTGCTGTAGCCGTATTTCTCATTTGGAGGTGGTAAAAGGGAGAAATTTGGCCCCTGCTAGTCCCTGTCTTGAACATGCCCTTCCCCCATTCTTGTCCTGTGGAGCTGTTAATTATGCACGTCAGTCTAGGCATATATTCCATCGTGCTGCAATTGTTTATCTGCACGTCCACCCCGCTGCTAGGCTCGGGACTCTTCAGGGGCCAGGACCATCTCTGATTTTGGTTCTATTGGTCCTTTTGGACCTCCTTCAAGTGGTATTGCCCTGAAAGTATTGCTGTGTCCTGATTCACAGCAAGAGCCCTGTCCAGTGAGAGCTGGCTGGTGGGGTGGCTTGAGGGGTTGGGGTCAATGTCCAGGATGAAGCCAGGCCCTTCCACTGGCAGGCCTTGACATTCCCTGCCTTGTGTCCCACCAGATCCTGCAGAAGGTGCTCCAGGGCTGCCGAGAGAACATGCTGGGGACCATGGCCCTGGCTGCCTGCCAGTTCATGGAAGAGCCAGGAATGGAGGTGCAAGTGAGAGAGTCGAAACACCCATACAACAACAATACCAACTTTGAGGTATGGCCCAGGGTCAGCCAGGCCCACCTAGCCTCAGGGCGTGCAGCTGGCAGGACTCACAGGGTTGCTGACGAGCAAGAGTCTCATCAACTCCCACAGCAGCTCTTTCCCCTCCCAACAGCCCTGGCCAAGGAAGTGCTTCCTTAGTCTAAGCTGCAGTCTGCCTCCCTGAAGCCTGAGATTCTGTACAACCAAGTCATCTCTCCTCCTGAGTTGGTTTTAATAGAAATCACTGGGCCACCTGACCTTGGAGGAGAGTTGACTCTTCCCGCAGCAAGGCTCCTTGGTGCCTTCTAGCAGTGAGTCTGCCTGTGCGTCTGAGTTCAGCCCACACTCTACCTAGCTCCTGGTGACCCTGCCACACCTTGGGGACTCCCGCCCCTTTGTGTGATGACTCAACTGAAAAGTCTGTTCCACCCTTAACTTCGTTCCTGCAGGGGTGGGAGGGAGGAGTTTGGATGAGGCAAGTGTGGGATGGCCTATTATTCTCACTGACTTAATAATGCCACTTGCATTTCTTTAGCCCTTTTCAAAATGTTGGAGCTGGCAAAGCATACACATCTGGTGGGCTAGCGCCTTCTAGCAGCAGTGGTAGATGACAGAGAAACTCATGAATTTCAATAGAACTTGGTTATTGCTCAGCTGAAATTTTGTCTTGCAGAACCTCTCCATTCTCTCCCTTCAAAGCCTCTTCTCTCCCTGTGTTCCTGGGTCCAGCCCAACATAGGCACATCTAGTGAGCTACCAAGTTCTATCTCTAAGGGGACCACCTTACCTTCACCACCCCGACTTTCCTCCCCTTGGCCTTGCCCCGGCCTTGCTTCCCACCAGCTGTCAGAGTGATCCTGCACAACACAAACCTGAGGCTGTCTCCCGCTCACCTTTCCAGGGCTCCCCGTGCCCTCCAGACAAAGTCTAAATGCCTTGTTTGAGCACACCAGCTTTCACTTCCCTTTCTGCCAGCCTCTCCAGGGTCACCCCTGTCCCATCTCCCAAGCACTCGTACTCACCAAGTTCACCCTTCACTCAAGACACGGCAAGCTCGTCAGACTTTCCAGAGCTGTTCCGTTTGCCTGAAATGTGCTCCCCACACAGTTGCATCCCCTCACCTTGTCTCCCGCTGTTCCTTCCTTTCTGTCCAGCTCCTCCTGTTTTCTTCATTCTTCACAACCACCCAAACAGCCCTGCACTGGGACTCTTTTTTGCCCTCCCCTCCTTCTTCAAGTGAAGCCTGCTGGCCACGCCCCAGTCTGCACGAGTGTCTCTCCTACTGTGTTTGTATCCCCGTGTGTGCGCCGCCCCCCCCAACCCAGTTTGCTAGACTGAGAGCTCCTGGAAGGCAGGGCTGTAGCTTACTCATTCTTACATCCCCAGGTTGAATGGCAGGACTTGGCGTGAGGTAAGCCCTCAGTAAGTGACCAGTACCAACAAAAATGTTCCCATTGCCTCTCCCTAGGACAAAGTTCACATTCCTGGTGCGATCTACCTCTCAATCAAATTCGATTCTCAGTGCAATACAGAGGAAGGCTGTGATGAACTGGCCATGGCCAGCAGCAGTGACTTTCAGCAGGATCGGCACAATTTCAGTGGGTCTCAACAGAAGTGGAAAGATTTTGAGCTTCCAGGTAGTAAATAAATTCTTGGTTATGTCAATTCTTAACATTAAGTATTTAAACTTAGAACTGAAAAGGGGAATTGTTGGAGGATTTTAAACAGGGTTTATTATATTTCGTCAGAAACACCTCACTTGCCATTCCCTGTTACTGCAGTGTCCTGACCCATCTCTGTTTCTTGTGTGAGCAGGAGACACTCTGTATTACCGCTTCACCTCTGACATGAGCAACACCGAGTGGGGCTACAAGTTCACTGTGACAGCTGGACACCTGGGGCGATTCCAGACAGGTGCGCGCTCTTCTCTTTTTGTCTGCACCATCTCCCTGCCAGGGACCCTCCGTGGGTGTAAGTGCCGTAATGCCATTGATCTTTGCTCCAGTCAAAGCAGGTATTCTTCTCTGAGGCTTCCACAGGCTTGTCTCACAAACCCGACACGGGCCACTCTTGAATGTGCTGTTTGGTTGGCTAGTTGTGAGCCTGCATGGCCAGAGAGTAGAGCTACCTCAAAAAGGCGCTTGTTGTCTCTGAATTTGCCGGGCATTTTTGCAAAAATGAGAAGATAAAAATGTTGTCCCTGTGTTGCTTTTACAAAAGGCATCACTTTAAGCAAAATTTAAATGATCAATTGTTACATTCTATTTATTAAAATATCTGTTTTGTGGGGGTTGTCCAGGATTTGAAATTTTGAAGCAGATGCTGTCAGAAGAAAGAGTTATTCCACACCTCCCCTTGGCCAAAATGTGGGAGTGGCTGGTGGGCGTGGCCTGTCGCCAGACCGGCCATCAGCGATTAAAAGCCATTCACCTACTTCTGAGGATTGTGCGATGCTGCACCCACAGGTAAGCTGCCTTCTGGACATGCACCTTTCACTGGGTGTTTGTTTTGCGAGTAACTCCTCCTTCTCTGTGGCCTGCCCTTTCACTCTTGTAGTGATGTCTTTTAACATCTTCCAGCTGACCGATCATTCCCTTTATGGTAGTGCATTTGTTGTCCTCTTTGGGACGTTCTTGCCTTACTTGACATTGAGGTCATGAAGATGTTTTCTATGTTATCTTCTAGAAGCTTCATTGTTTTTTCTTTCACATTTAGACCTACAGTCAACGTGGAATGAATTTTACTGAATGATATGAAGTGTAGGGGCCAAGATTAGTTGTTTCTCACAAGGGTCTCTACTTGAATATAAGGACCACCTCTTCCCTCACCGCACTCCTGTCCCATCTTTGTCACAAAATAGGCATCCCTCTGTACCTGGGTCTGTGTCTGGTCTCTTTTGCTCCATTGGCCTTTCTGAATATCCTTGTGCCAGTACCACACTGTCTTAAATCTTACAGCTTCATAACAGATTTACATATCTAGTAGTATACATCCTTCAGCATAGTTCTTCAACTTTTTTAAAATTCTCTTCTATTCTGTTACAGTTGTCCCAATTTTTCCTCCTTTGCCCTCCTCCATTCCGCCCCACACCCCACTCCCACAGTCCATCCCCACGCTGTTGTCCATGTCCACGGGTCATTCATACACGTTCCTGGACTACTCTCTTCCCCTTCTTTCCACGGTTCCCCTCTCCCCCGTTACCTCCAGCAGCTGTCAGTCTGTTGCCTGTTTCCAGGTCTCTGGTTTTATTTTGCTCATTAGTTCATTAGATTCCTCTTATCGGTGAGATCATTTGGTACTTGTCCTTCACCAACTGGCTTATTTCACTTAGTATAATGCTCTCCAGTTCCACCCATGCTATCACGAAGGGAAGGAATTCCTTCTTCTTCCTTTTTGCTGCACAGTATTCTGTCATGTAAATGTACCACAGTTTTGTTTTCTTTTTTAAAAGACTGTATTTATTTATTTATTTTTAGAGAGAGGGGAAGGGAGGGAGAAAGAGAGAGAAACATCAATGTGTGGTTGCCTCTTGTGCATCCCCAACTGAGGACCTGGCCTGCAACCCAGGCATGTGCCCTGACTGGGAATTGAACCAGCGACCTTTCAGTTCACAGGCTGGCACTCAGTCCACTGAGCCACACCAGCCAGGGCATAAATGTACCACAGTTTTTTAATCCACTGATGGGCACTTAGGCTATTTCCAACATTTGGCTGTTGTAAAAAGCGCTGCTGTGAACATCAGGGTGCATAAGTACTTTCGAATTGTTGTTTTGGAATTCTTAGGGTATATTCCCAGTAGTGTAATTGATGGGTCAAAAGGCAGTTCCATTTTTACTTTTTGGGGAAATCCCACACTGTTCTCCACAGTGGCTGCACCAGTCTGCATTCCCACCAACAGTGCACTAGGGTTCCCTTTTCTCCACATCCTCTCCAACACTTGTTTGTTGATTTGTTTATGATGGCCATTCTGACAGGTGGGTGATGGTATCTCATTGTGGTTTTAATTTACATCTCTCTGATGGCTAGCGATATTGAGCATTTTTCATATGCCTGGGGACCATCTGTATGTCCTTGGAGAAGTGTCTATTCAGGTCCTCTGCCTGTTTTTTAATTGGATTGTTTGTCTTTCTAGTGTTAAGTTGTGTGAGTTCTTTATGTATTACAGGGATTAAACTCTTATCTGACATATCATTGGCAAATATATTCTCCCATATAGTTGGTTCCCTTTTCATTTTGATGGTGGTTTCTTTAGCCATGCAGAAGCTTTTCAATTGGATGTAGTCCCATTTATTGTTTCCTTTATTTCTGGTGTATGAGTTGATGGTCCAGTTTCATTGTTTTGCCTGTAGCTGTGCGGATGTCCCAACACCATTTGTTGAAGAGGCTATTTTTATACCATTTTATGCTTCTGCCCCGTTTGTCAAATAATAATTGACCGTAGAGACATGGGTTTATTTCTGGACTCTCTGTTCTGTTCCATCGATCTATATGTCTGTTTTTATGCCAGTACCAGACTATTTTGAGTACAGTGGTCTTGTAATATAGTTTGATGTCAGGTACTGTGATCCATCCAACATTGTTCTTTCTCAAGATTTCTGTGCTATTTGTGGTCTTTTTTGGTTCCATATAAATTTTTGAAGTATTTGTTCTAGATCTGTGAAATATGCCATTGGTATTTTAATAGGAATTGCATTGAATCTATAGATTGCGTTGGGTAGTATGGACATTTTAATGATGTTAATTCATCCCATCCATGAACAGGGTGATTCTTCCATTTATTTGTATCTTCCTCAGTTTCTTTCTTCAGTGGTCTTGACTATTTTTAACCCTACATGTCCATGTAAATTTTAGAATTAGCTTATTTCTTTTTTTCTAGATTTATGGGGGTATAACTTACAAATACAATTGCAATATATTTAAAGTGTAGAACACAATCATCTGACATATGTATACATTGTGAAAGGGCTTCCACCATCGGGTTAACACAGCCGTCACTCCACAGGGTACAAGGGTTCCCTCTGTCCTCCACGTCCTTACCAGCATTTGTTATCTCTCTCTCCTGTTTTCATAGTAACCCCGAGGAGGTAGCTCACTGTAGTTTTGACTTACATCTCCCTGGTAATTAGCAGTGTGCAGTACCTTTTCATGTACCTGTTCGTCATGTGCATGTCTTCTTTGGAAAAATGTCTTTCAGATCCTCTGTCCTTTCTTTTGGTCTCCATAGAGCTTTTACTATTAAACAAATGCTAGTCACAGATTTCTTTCCTTTGACCTTTCCAGTTCTCTAGAGCAGTCAGTTCATCCCTTTCCTAGCAGATTCTCAGAACTGAGACCCAACAGAAAGTATCACCAGGTCTATGTATTGAATCATCAGAATATCATCAGGCATAGAAGCAGCAGGGGTCGTAGGGGCTCTTACTATATAAAACATCCCCGTGATGAACATTCGGACTCCCTAATTCACATGTACGGTATCTGAGTTAACTGTTGTGGAATCCATTTAAAATATAATAGAAGATGAGCCTAGGATCAGAAATTAAAATTGCTTAACTCATTATTTTACTTAGAGTCTTTGTAGTAAAAGCCTAAAAAAAGGACACAGACAAGTAGAATAATTTTTTTTACTAATTTAGAATCAGCTTCTATTAGGCAGTTGTCTCAAAAGAGGACATTGTGTGCTTGAGTGTGATATTGTTATGTTACAGAATTACATGCTTATGATTTGTAATAAAAGATTTTTCAATAAAAAAGGGATGTTATTTGTGCCAGACCCTGTATTTTGAATATTAACTCCTTTTCACATGTGTGGTTTGCAGCTGTTTTCTCCCATTCAGTAAGTTGCCTTACTATTTTGTTGCTGTTTCCTTTGCTGTGAATAAGTTTTTTAGTTTGATGTAGATCCACTTGCTTATTTTTATTTTTGGTAACAATTCCAAAAATCATTGACAAGACCAATGTCAAGGAGCTTACCCCTATATTCTCTTCTAGAAGTTTTACAGTTTCAGGTCTTACGTTCAAGACTTTAATCCATTTTTGAGTTGATTTTTGTGTATCATGTAAGATAGGGGTCCAGTTCATTCTTTTGTATGTGGATATCTAGTTTTCCCAGTTCCATTGATTGAAGAGATTTTCCTTTCCTTGGGGCATATTCTTGGCACATTTGTTGAGAATTAGTTGACCATATATGCATGGATTTATTTCTGGGCTGTCCTGTTCCATTGATCTGTATGTCTATTTTTATAGTGATACAATACTGTTTTCATTATTATAGCTTTGTAATACATTTAAAATCAGGATGTGTGATACTTTTAACTTTGTTCTTCTTTCTTAAGATTTCTGTGGTTATTCAGGTTCTCTTGTAGTTCCGTATGAATTTTAGAATTATTTTTTCTATTTCTATGAAAAATGCTATTAAAATTTTGAATCTATAGATTTCGCTCAGAGTAGTATGAACATTTAAACAATACTCTTTCAATTCATGAACACAGATTATCTTTCCATTTATTTGTGTCTTCGGTTTCTTTCACCAGTGTTTAATAGTTTTCAGTGTGTGGATCTTTCACCTCCTTTGTTAAATTTGTTCCTAAGTATTTTATTGACTAGTTATCTTTTTGACCTTACTGTAAATGGGATTGTTTTATTAATTTCCCTTTCTGATAGTTCATTGTTAGTATATAGAAACACAACTGATTTTTCCATATTGACTTTGTATCTTGTAACTATACTGAATTTACTAGTTCTAACAATTTTTTGGTGGAATCTCGAGGATTTTCTATATATAATTTGTCATCTGCAAACAGAAACAGTTTTACTTCTTCCTTTCTAACTTTATGCCTTTATGTCCTTTTCTTGCCTGATTGTGTTGGCTAGGACTTCCAGTGTTGTGTCGAACAGAACTGGCGAGAGTGGGCATCTTTGCCTTATTCCTGATTAGTGTGTTTCTTAGACAACGTACGTGCATGCTCACACACCCTTCTCGCCTGATGGAATTTTGATTGACACTTTAGATCAATTGGAGAGGAAACAAGGCCTTTAGAATACTGAATCCTCTAATCAACAATCCTCTATTGCTTAGATCTTAGTAGTCTTATAAATGGTATTAATGTTATAAAACTATAAAGTTTCCCTTTTCTTGCTGTGGCTCCTGGAGGCCTCGGGCTGAGAATGACCCTGAAGGGGAAGGACAAAGAGAGAAAAAGAGACGAGTGGTGCGGGGGACAGGAGTGCAAGGCCTGAGCCTCTGGCATCAGTCTCTGGGCGGAGCCCAGCCTGGGATTATGGCAGCAGTGGGCTTCCCAAGGTGGACTCCCTGATGGGACAGATGGCCAACAGCTTGGCCCTCAGCGGGCGCCGCCGTGGAGGCGACACCGGTTGGCTGGCGGAGCTCTTCCCCTGCGGGCAGCCTCAGCTTCAGCCGGTGTACGTGCCTGTGCCTGATGGAACCACCCAGAAAGTGGGATGAGGAGGAAGAAAGTACATCCCAGACTGAAAGGCCACTTGTGCAAGAACCTGCAAAAAAAAGTGAAAATAAAGAAGAAACTTTCTGATGCAGACAAAAAGTTGGCCAACAGAGAAAATGCTCTCGCAAGTAGTGATTTCAAAGAAGAAACTCACCAGAAAGAAGGGCAGAATAGGAAAATTTCTCAATCTGGCGTTAAAGTAGCAGATAAAAAAGTACTTGATGATGTAGATCACCCAGCTGTCAATCAAAGGAAGAAAATTCAAATCAATCAAGAAGAAAGGTTAACGAATGAGAGAACCGTGTTTGTAGGGAATTTGCCTGTCACCTGTAATAAGAAGCCAAAGTCACTTTTTAAAGAGTGTGGACCAATAGAGTCTGATTTCATTGTGTGATTCCAGCAGGGGCAACTATGTACAAAAAGTTGGCTGCGATAAAACGTAAGATTCATCCTGATCAGAAAAATATTAATGCTTATGCTGTATTTAAGGATGAAAAAGCTGCTACTAAAGCATTGAACAAAAATGGGGCCCAAAATGCCGACAGATTCTGTATTCGAGTTGGTCTAGCATTGGAGACCTCATCTAGGGACAAGCGATCAGTGTGTGGGGGGGGAATCTTCTGTGCCAAGTTGAACAGTCTTCGGCTGAGAACCACTTTTCGGACCGTGGGAACATCGTGGTGGCAGTAAGGACCGTGAGAGACCCGCTGACAGGTGTTAGCAGAGGGTTTGGCTATGGGCTCTTCGAGCACATCTTGCTCTGAAATTAAACAATTCTGAACTGATGGGAAGGAAACTTAGAATCATGTGCTCTGTTAATAAAGAAAAAACAAAATTCAAATCCCAATTTGAAGAGTGTCGGTAAACCTAAGCAGCGATTTAATTTTGCTTCAAAAACTGTAGGACATTTCAGAAGTTTATTTATTTGAGAAAAGGTTGTTCTTGTCAAGACCGAAAGTGGACGAACTAAGAAACAGGAAAAAAACAGAAGTAGCGATCTGAAGCTTTGTTTTTTTCCACTGAGTACTGGTGCTAAAAATGTGGCGAATCACCTCCCCATAGTTTTTTTTTTTTTTTTCAGTTATAAGGTTTTCCATGTAGAGGACTTACACAACATTTTGTTAGATTTATTCCTAGGTATTTAATGTTTTGAAGGTATTATAATTGGTATTTTAAAATTTTTATTTTTCATTGTTTCTGCAGATATAAAATCAATTTTCATGTATTGCTCTCGTACAATAGCAAGTGACCTTGTTCTGTTGATTACATGAGTGTGTATGTAGACTGTTCAGCACACGGTCGTGTTATCTGCTTGTGATGAGTGTTATTTGTTCCTGTCAACCCTTAGAAGCGGTTTTGTCTTTTTGCACTAGCCAGACCTTCAGCAGAGTGTTGAATAGAAGTGGGGATTGGAGGCATAGTTGTCTGATTCCTCATCTCGGGGGAGGTTTTAGTGATTGTGCCCACACGTGTCATTCATATATTTGTCCCTGCCCTCCTTGCTCAGACCCCCACCTGTTAGGAGCTCAGTACCCCCTTCCTAGCATTTTTAAGACACGTAGAATGCTAGTCGGATGATATTCGAAGTAACAGGTTGTCTTCTCCTGTAATATGGAGCTGTTATCTGAAAAACAAGGACTCTCCAAGCCAGGGAGAGTGACAGCACCTGTCCCTTTCTACCTGTCAGCACCGGTCCACTCACGGGCTGGCAGAGGGGAGGGAGAGAGGGAAGTCTGGGCATGACCGCCATGACCACTGTGTCCTCGTTCGCAAACATGAGGGGCACTTAGCCCGCAGGGCTCACTTAGTGCATTTCTTCTGAGAGTGGCTGCCAGTGAGAACTATCTGGTCGAGTGATGTGTACACATCTCCACTGTCCTCAGACGGGAGGGCCCTTCCTGGCTGCATTGCGGATGTGTTTTTGCAGTTTGCTGGCCATCCGTTAGGGATGCTCCTGCGCCCACTCAGTCCCAGGCCTTGAGACAGGACAGGGCAGAGAGGAGGGGCAGCCCCAGGGGAAGGACAGCAGGCCTTAGTGCTGCCACAGGCGTGAGCCACGCAGGTGCATTTTACCACCCCCCCACGAGTGCTTTCCTGAGAGCCCAGCCCTAGCTGCCTCTTTAAATCAAGACAGAGTTTCCCGTCGGTTTCCATTGGGAAGACTTACTCCTCTGGAAGAAAGTCGTTAACTCCAATATTGTGCTTCAATTGTGCAGAATTCTTTTTAAAGTCATACATTAAAGAGAAAAAAGCAAAATCTAAGATCACATAAAATTATGTAAGTCCAAGAATATTACTTATTTCATCATTTTTTTCCTCTGAAGGATGTTGAACTGGAATTAAAGCACAACCTCCCTGTGAGTAAGAAAGAACCATCAGCACTGCCTCTCGGCTCTACTGCAAGGGGGCCTTTACGAGGCGAGAGTTCTGGCCTGAAGTGCACCCCTTGTGTTTTGTGAGCTGAGATCATAGTAACGGTGGTGGTTGTCTTTTAAGTCTTTTTTTTCCTAGTTATTAAAGCAATGAGTGTTGTAGGAAATCAGGAAGACTGACAGGGACAACCACTGGTCATATTTTTTATGTACTTACTGTTGTTTTTAATGTGGTCACATAATATTGTGTATGCGGTTTACTTTTTTGAATTTTATTTTGTGTATACAGTCTTATATACATTTTTTCCCCCTTAACATTTGCCGTGAGTTCTTTTACTGTTGGTGGGAGTCCTTTCCAGCAACCGTTCTTAAAGATGTGCGGGTGACGTCCATGAATGCGCTTCAGGGCCTCCTGGTTCCTGGGGGTCCCGTTTTGAAAGTTAGGTTCTGCCCCTTTCCTCATTTGCTGGTGGTGAATATTTCTGGCTCTCTGTCAGGGGGAGGGTGGGTGGGACCATCCAGTGACTTGACTGGATGTGGGGCAGGGAGAGTCCGCTGCACTTCCCCTTGCCTGCTGTCTGTCTGACACGGTCCTCCTCCCACAGGGACCTCTGTGACCTTTCGCTGTTAAAGCCCCTGTGGCAGCTCTTCACCCACATGGAGTACAGCCTGTATGAAGACATGACGCATCCCGGCGTCCTCCTCCCCCTGCACCGTGCCCTCACCGAGCTCTTCTTCGTCACAGAGAACCGTGCCCAGGTGAGGGCCTTGCCTGCCTCTCGCCCCAGGGCCCTGGGCCAGGGCGCAGCACCACAGAGCGCTTTCTCCTCCTCTGCTGCCCAGGACTCAGGTCACAGCCCCATCCCCAGCCCTGGCGGGCGTGTGGTCCAGGTCTTGGCTGTCCTGCACAGGGAGGCAGAGGAGGCCTGTAGCCTGAGGCCCTCGCCTTCCAGCCCCAGCAGCACCTGGACCGCTTATCTTAGCAGGCCCGAAGCCAAGGGAGAAACTGCCTTGGATCAGCCCTTGACAACAGAGAGCTTCGGAAAATAAAACGGATGGGTTCTTTTCTCTTCTCTCTTCCTCCCCTCAGCACAGTAGACTTACTGAACGTGAGGGATGGAAGGGCTCCCCTGGTTCAGCTCCTTCACGGCTCTTGAGTGAGGAGGGGCCGTGAGGCGCTGGCAGAGCGAGCACCAGTCACCCACTTGAGGCTTCTGTGGTGGGAGGTGGGCGCCGCCCAGGTGGTGGTGGTCTGTCACAGCTGCACCCTGCTCTCGCTCTCCCCACAGGAGCTCGGCTTGCTGCAGGACTACCTGCTGGCCTTAACCACGGATGACCACCTTCTCCGCTGTGCGGCACAGGTACTCTCCCACCTCGGAGCTGGCCGTCCCCATCACTGTGACTGGGACAAAGACCCTCTGTGCTTGTGGCATGAGTACAGAACCCCCCCACCCCGCCCCAGGGTTTACGTGGACCTCCATTCCCGGGCAGTCCCTCCCTTCTGGCGTCAGAGGGAGCAGGCGCGCCCCATTTATCAGTGTTGTCCACACTGAACTGAGGGGTCAGAAGACACTGGCAAGAATTTGTGTCTCTTAAACCAAAACAACCAGTGCCTTAAATTTAAGATTTGGCTGACCCCTGAAGTTTCCGTAGAGTCAGATCTCAGGTATTTTGGGGTGTGGCTTCTTCCCTGTCAGGAGAACGCCTCTTCTGGCAGCCGGTCCGTCCCGGACCACTTTACACTTCCAGACTGCGGGGGGGAAGCTCTTGCTTTTGTGCGTTGTATTGTGCACATTGAAATCTACCATAGGAAATTACACTGGATTTGAAATTAGAAATGAAGACAAAACTTTTAAACATTTATTGATCAATGTGTTTTAAAGACCAGCAAGCCCATTCCGTGTTAACATAGCAGCCTGTTTTGTGAAATCAGAGGGCGGCACGGTGCCCCTTTCTGCAGATCTCCAACGCCCGCCGTAACAGAAGACAGCTGGAGCCCATGTCCGCCCCTGTGTTCCCTTGCTAGGCTGCCACACCTTAGCCTCCGGGAGCCCCGCGCACACCGTGAGAGTGTGGAAGTGAAGCAGGCACAGTAGCGTCTCAGTGTCACTGCGGAAGTAGCTTTACTGCGCAGAGCCCCTGACAGGGTCTCGGGAACTCACAGGTCCCAGGCTCCATGTGGAGAACCTCAGGGCCACAGACTCCTTGACTGTCACAGAGCATGTGGTCCACCCCTGAAGGGGACAGGAGGCCCCTGAAGCTCTGAGAAAGCAGAGATATGCCCAGGGTCACACTTGAGTGGGCGTCCAGCTGGGACTCCCAGCCAGAGCGTCCCCTTGTTCCTGCCAGGTTTTCTCAGGGAACCCCTCCTCCTGCAGGAGAGGGTCCGATGCCTGCTTGGAAGCAGGGGTTCCCCGTCAGCTGGAGAACAGCTGGTGTGAATTCGCCTGAGAGCAGTAGTCAGAGTAAAAACTCCTACCCCCAGCTCCCACAAGAGATGCCTACCAGCACTGCCACCACCACCCCTGGGTGCATGACACAAATTGTGAAATTTTGAGATTTAACTGTTCTGGCACTGAAAGCTCAACAATACATATCCCTGTGGGCTCCCCGCGCTTGCCCGTGCCTGTCTCCTGTCTCATCACCCTCATTCTGGCCGTCCCCATCGCCCATCCACGTTGCGGAACCAGTGCCGCCCCTTCCCCGTGCCCGCCACCTTGTCCTCTCCCGGCCAGTCCCCTACTCCTACTGCCTTTAACTTGAAAACTCCCACCATCGCTTCTTGGGTCCCCCGCACTGGCTGCTCGTTTCTTCCCTTCTGCACCTTTGTGCTGTTCCCTTTCCCTAAAGATCTTTCCTGGACCCCCACACACGGTGTCCCTTGAGCCCCCGGCACTGCACCTGCCCCTTGCTTAGGGCAGTGATGATTTCTGCCTTGTGTGTGAAGTTCTCATGTGGACTCAGTAGCTTTTGTTTCGTGCTCCAAACTCTGGTCCTCC
This sequence comes from Carollia perspicillata, assembly GCA_004027735.1. Taxonomy (NCBI): domain Eukaryota; kingdom Metazoa; phylum Chordata; class Mammalia; order Chiroptera; family Phyllostomidae; genus Carollia; species Carollia perspicillata. Next base: position 32,738 of record PVKM010006803.1, read on the forward strand.
CAGTGAGGGGAGCCATGTCGGGTTTATGTCTTCCTCGCCCCTGCCCCCGTCTCGTGCTTGACTGAGGGTCTTGCTCAGCCAGCACTTAACAAACCGAGCCAGGGAAGGAACAGTTCTTGACACTGGCAGTGACTCTCTCTCTCTCCACAGGCTCTGCAGAACATCGCTGCTGTCAGTCTGGCCATCAACTACCCAAACAAGGCGACCTGCCTCTGGGACGTCCAGTGTTAGCTCTCAGTGTGGCATGCATGGAACCAGCCAATCTGACCGCAGGGATTTCCACAGCCGGTATCTACGCTCATTCAGGAAAGTTCCTGTGGCGTCAATGCCTGGCTCTCGGTGAGCCCCCACTTCCACTCCGATCAGAATGCTGAGCAGCCACGTGTCCAAGAACGTCCCACGTCACAGGCTAGACCCCTGAACATGCCGTAGCATGCGGCAACAAGCAGAGCGGCGCGAAGTTATTCGGGAAGGTCTGGCAGGCGGCCCCTGAGAAGGCTGTTCAGAGACCAGCTCTCTCCAGGGGCTGTCCTTGCAGAAGCTGCCGCCCAGGGAAGGCCCGGATGCAGCCTCTCTGGACAGGGTTTTGTCTCGGTTGAGCTGGAACTGCTTGCACTTGCCCTTCAGTGAAGCCCAGTCTGCGGAGAGCCGCCTGTCTCAGCAAGGCCTCCAGCAGCAGCGCCGGCCGGGGAGCTCCTCTCTTGCTTTCCCTTCCTGAGACAGCCTAATCCAACCGGAAACCGGGAGAGCGAGCCCGCCTACCACCACGTGGTCCCCAGCGTTTGGTCCGGGAACTGCGCTGCGCCCACTCCCTAGCCACAGCCTTCCCGGAGAAGTCCTCGGTGAGAACAGTGCCCTTGGGAACCGCCTGCAGGTCCCCCAAGAGCGTCCGCTCACGCACTGGCTCCCAGCATGTCCAGGTTTTTCGATTGTTGTTCTAACATATTTTGGTTTCCACCTCACGTTTTTAGAACAGAACTACACGGACTCCCTGGAGAGGTCCTCAGGGAATGCCGAGTGGAAGTCATTCAGGGGGACAGACTGGCGTGAAAGTGTCAGAAGTTAAGGAATCTCTGTAGCTTCTGTGCCTAGAATGACTTGAAGTGTTATCACGGGAGATCTATTTTAGAAGTAAAACAAACAGAAAAACACATGATGATTTTATTTCCGATCCGTGGTCGTTTAACTCGTCACGTTCGCCTCTGGGACTCGGCGTGGTTACTCGGCTGCCGCTTGTCTAGCAATAACTGCATTAGTTCTAATGAATGCTGCTTCCATTTCTCTTTCTATGGTTGTGTCTTGCCCTGAAGTGCTGATTATTATTCTCTTTCCAAAGCCACGCTCTGCAGTGTGAAGCCGGTTGGCGGCGGGCTGTCCGGCTCTGGCCTGGCTGCCTCCGTGGGACTCAGGAGCGTAAGGAATGCCTGACACTGCTGCCATTTACGGGCGGTGTCTGGGCCTTAGCATGTCGCACCACACAGCACCAGACCCTGGGAAGACGCCTCACAGCCAGGCCAGAGCCGGAGGTCCGCACTGCCATGGCCTCTGAAGCCCCTCTGATGGCTCCGCAGGCATCTGGGCTGGAAAGCCCACGACTGCAGGTCCCGGGAGCATCTTACTGCAGGGGCCCTTTTGCCCTCTGGGTGTGGAGGCCGAGACACAGAGCGACCTTCTGCAGCCCTAGAATTAGGTCCTCAGCCAAGCCGCAGCTGCACGTGGAAGGGAGAATTCAAGGGGGACAGAAGCAAATGGGGCACGCCTGGTCTCCTGTGGTGGGGGGATGTGAGGAATCGGTCGGGCACCCGGAGAAGCCCCTTTCACTCTGCCCGCACTTCCAGAAGAGGCTCCGCCTTCTGTGCCGCCCAGACCCAGTAGCATTCTCTGTGAGGAGGGAGATCACAGAGAACAGGAGGTCCCACCGTGGGCTCAGACTCAGTGACTGCCTGGAAGACAGACATGGCGATGGTGCCGCTCACCGCCTGACCTGCCACGCCACCCTCCCCACTCATGCCTGGACTGCCTCGCAGTGGAGTGGGGACAGGGGCGGGGCAGCTGGCACACCCTTTGTGGCAGTTGCCACCAGCTTTGCTTCCCACCCTTCCATCAGGAAGACAAATTGTAAATAAACACTGGACTCCTCACAGCTCTCTCTATACACCACCACTCTTGCTGTTCTGATCTCCCTGTACTTCAATTTGCATAGAATAAGCCTGAGTTTTCCCTCACACCACTGCGCTGTCTTGGCAGGGCCCACCTGGCTGGGCAGCCCTGCTCGCACCCTGCCTCTCTTCCAGCCACTAGATGGCACTGCTGAGCCAGGCCCCTCTCCCCTGGCCCCCCTGGGGCTGGTGATGCCCTCGACTCCTGGTCCCCAGCGGGCGCCAGCAGTATCTGAAAGAACAGCTTTCTGTCGAGACCAACATCCCTTTGATCCTTCCTACAAGGCCGGACTGCCCGAAATGAGATAAATCTGGCCAGAATAAAGGTATTGTGGAAACATGTGCCTAATCTATAAAGAAATTTCTGTTCCAAATCATGTATAATGTACAAACAGACACTGTTCCTAATGAGGAGTGACTTATTTTCATCATAGATTTTAATTTGTTTTCTTACGGGTTTACAATTTTGAATTTTTCCTATTTGGTTGAAAGAATTTTGATTATATCAGCTGAGTACAGCCTGTAAAGAGAATGTTAAGTTGTGGGTAAAATATGCAAATGAAGAGAAATATATTGTACAAATTCTATATAAAAAAGTGAAATTCTGTGGGCTTTTTTTTCTCCTTCCCCTCCTTCTGCCTCTTGTGAAGATGATGCTTAGAGTTCCTACCAAGGCCAAATCGATGGAATTTCCACGATCTCCAGGCCTCAGGCTGGAAAGGAATCGGGAAGGCCCTAGGCTCTGGGCTGCACCTTCCACGTACCTCGCTGCACCTGGCTGCAGCCCCGCAGGACACGCGCCGGTGCTCCCTGGGCCTTCAGGAGCCCACCTCGGCCTGTCCCTTCTGCACGGCTACTGAGTCTCCCCAGGGAGCTCTCCCCAGCCAGTCCCCACAGCAGCACCCTGCCCATCCTTACCTCTTGTAGCACACAGGACACAGTGCGCGGCCAACAGAAGAGGAAGGCAGGGGTCCGGTCCCTGGGCCGGCCGCTCTCCCAGGGACTGGTCTCACCTGCCTCTGGACCTCGCCTCTCACTAGACGCAGAGCTGACGCCTGCCCCACCTCGGGTCCCGCACATCTTCCTCGCTCATGTTTCTGGTTGGCCACATTCCTGATGCTGAGGGCTGTGTCGGAAATCGAAAAGATAGACTTTTTGGTGGGGGCTGGACTTAACTAACCTTCATGGCCCATTTTTTCCAGCCTGACAGCATCTGATTGACACGTCCTCCCAAAGCCCCCAAACTGCCTCCTGAGGAATCCCAGGCAGGGGCCAGAACCCAGCCTCGGCCCTCACCATCCTGGAAGCCAGAGAGAAAGCTGGCTGAGGGTGAGGCTCAGCAGAACTGGGTGCTCCCCAGGCCTGTACAACCCTCATCTCCCTCCAGGACCTAGTGGTAACATCTGCATCCTTCCCCGTTCCACCTCCCCAACCCTCCCACCCCGTGGGCCCCGAGCACTCCAGCCCTCTGAAACGTTGGCCTGGAGAACCAGGCTGTGTTTGCTCTGTCTGCGCCCTGCGCTGCTGGTGCGGTTGACTGTGCTTGGCTAGAAAGCAGGAGCAGAGATGCTGAAGGTCACCTGCTGAGACTGGCCCACGAATAAACAACAGAGGGTTGCAGAGGTCAAAAGCAATTTGAACTCAAAGTTGCAGGGGTCAAAGGCAAGTTGAAGTAGAGCAACAGAAGAGAAACATTTCAACCAGCTGAGCTTCCTCATTTGAGAACTAGAAGTTCCGAGAGGTCAGCTTGGAATTGCACAGGAAGTGGTGGAGGAATCATTCTCCCGATGTGCAGTCCCAAAGCTGTCACCACGACACACACGTGCCCATTCACTCAACACAGCAGCAGCGTGCTAGGTGTGGGAGCTTCCTAGGAACCACCCGGGATAGATCACCCAGGCTCTCAGATCGCGGCCAAACCTAGACGTGGCCCAGTGTGCCTGTGGTGGGCCTGCCTCTCCCCCTAAATGCCCTTTCCTGCATACTCCCCTTCTCCCCTGCCAACAGATCCAGATTTTTCTAGGTGGTGACTGGAAATACTTGAATCAAGAAAGGTAGGACCTACCAGCTCATGAGCAAAGTCACAGCTGGTTGAAGTCCTCCTTGCTGGGTGCTCACTCTCCCAGCCCTGCCCACATGGGCCCACTGCTGGCTGAAGCCCGAGGGGAGGCTTGGGGGAAGGGGCTGCCCAGCCCCGTTGCTCCCTGAGTGTGGTGAGGGGGTGTGAGGGGGGCAGAGGGAGAGAGCTGACTTCCTAATCACACCGTGTGCGTGCCCCCTGACCCCGGAACTGCCACCTCCAGGTGCAGCGGGCTGTGGGGGGGGGGGTGTTTGTTGTGGGTGGTCCCTTACAGCTGAAAGCATTTCTGACCCAAATTTGTGTAACAGTTTGGCTCCAATAGGTTGAAAAAATGTCATAGTTCTCTGTCTCATCACATTGATATGCCTAGTATATGGAGAAGCAAATATGTAAAAAGCCCTGAAATACATCAAAAAGGCCTCTGGCAGTGTCCAGTCAAGCCACAGCATTAAGCTGCAGCCATTAATGATCAAGTTACTCTTTTTTTAAAACCAATTTATAATAATGTATGGATAAAAGTTCAGAATCCATACAGCAGCTTAACTTTACAAAACTGCCACATGTTAAGTTCTGTCGTAGAACCAAAAATTACCTGGAAAAGGACGTTACAAGCGTCTTTCTTGTCCAACTACATGCCTTCGGGAGGCCGATGTCTCCTCATACACTTTATCCTCCTTTCTGGGGACTCCCGCACGTGCACTTTCGCTTGTGCTCAGTGAGGCTCCACACTCAGTAGTGGGGGCACCGCCCCAGGGTCCCTGGGTCGCCTTCAGCTGCAGGTTAAACCCACTCCACACTGACGTAACACCGAGGACTCAGCTGGTCGGAGTCCCCCTGAGACGCCAAGACCGCAGGCCCGATCCGCAGTTGGGGCACATAAAGATTCAGCCGATGGAATGCACAAATAAGTGGAATGACAAATCAATGTGTCTTTCCCTCTCTTCCTCCCTCCCTCCCTCCCTCCCTCCCTCCCTCTCTCTCTAAAAATCAAACTGATTTAATTTTAAAAGAGAATGTACTGACTTACAAAACTGGAAAGCCCAAGAGCTGCATCTGGCCCCAGATTCCGCGGGCTCACGATGCCAGGGTGGTCGGTCTGTCTCTCCCCACCCACCGCGGCCACTCCCTGCCCCTCGCTCCCCTGCGTTGCTTCCCTGCTGGGCTTTCACGAAAACCCAGACGATGGTTTTCCTCTCCTTTTCAACCTGACTGCTGAGCACACTGATTCCCCAGTGGAGAGGGCGTCTCACGGCCTCTTCCTGTGAGGCTTCCCCAAGTTGTTTACTGATGTTTTCTAGCTATGACTTAACACTTAAAAAGCTACTTGGGAGACCCATGAATGTGCAGGCTGTCATCCCAGAACTGCTGAGCCACACAACATCCATGACAACCAGGCGGAAGGTGTGCCCGGGAGATCCCCACTCACCGCTGTGAGTCACAGCAAGGCATCTGCTGCACCACCCGCCGCCCTGCAGGCAAGGGGCCCGGAATGTGGGGGCAGCCTGTCCGTGGGTGCGTGCAGAAACCGACCACACAGAAGTGGAGAAAAACATCCCCAAACTACCAACTCGAACACAAAAGTGTAGCTGGGAAAGAAGGAGCACAAGTGTATGGAGCAGATGCACACACAGAAAATCGGGGTCATTAAGTGTCAGACAGTGTAATGCAAGACAAAAAAATTAAACTGGGCCAAAAGTCGTCTTACGTATCAATATTTTCTGTGGGCAAAGAGAGTCATTTGCACTTTAAAAATAACACTGTTCTGCACCAAATCCCACAAGAAGTTACATAAGACAAAAATTGCTAGAAATGTCTAGAGAATTGGGCAAACTCAATAGTAATAGGAAGTAACAACTTTCTCAATTACCAGCAGGTTACTTGAAAAAATGAACAGCAGAGTGGTAGGGAAGCCTTCGTGACAAAGCTCCCTTCTTGGAGACTGGCTGTGGAGGAAGAATGTCCTTAGAAGCCGGACAGTTGACCCTCTCAGGCCTGCCTCTTGTCCCTGAGGGTCCCCTCCCGGTGGCCACGTTGTGCTGGTCTGGGGGCCCTGGGCTTCCTTTGCCCTACAGGCTGGGTGTGGACAGCACTTTCTCTTAATCTCCAAGACACAGCTGAGGCTGGGCTGGGCAGCTTGTCAAAGCTTGTCAGATGGTCAAGGTAGAACAGGCAGGAGTCGCTGCTGAGCCAAATCTGTGCGGTAGCAGGGGACTGGCTAGCTCTGGTCACCAGCCCCGGGGCCGCCTGCTGAGAGGAAGTGCCCTCCCGCGCACACAGGTATGCCCTTCGGGGTCCAGGAGGGGAAAGAATTGCCTTCCCCACGTCCGAAGCACCTTAGACTCGCCTCTGTTCCCGGTCCTCACTCTCTCCCAGGGGCAGCTCTTCCCACACCAGTGGGCAGTGGGAACGTCCAGTTTACACAGGGACACCTTCCACCCAACTTTGCTTCAGGCCCCAGCAGGCTGGCTAAATCGCGGCACAATCAGCCACCATGTATCCATGCAAGAGTCTTACAGCAGCTAATAACGCCGCTCTGGTGAGTGTGGGTGTGCATCTCTGCTGGTGTGCGTGTGCACACCTCGTACCCACAGAGAAGGCCCTCTCTGGGTACACAGAAGCCTGTGCCTGTGGACGATTCCTAAAAACGGGTCCTATTGAGGTCATTGTATTAGATGTAACAGGCATTGCATCACTTCCCATATAATCTTGTTAAGGGATCCTGACCTCATTCCAAACCCAGCTGAAGGGGTGGGAGAGTAACCACCCCTTAAGGCCGCGCAGGTGACTGGACAGGAAGTGAACACCTGGCCCAAGCTATAGCCATGCAGTCCTTTTGGGAATTTTGGATTTTAGAACACCAGGACTGTGCTGGACCCTGTATCTAAGGAACTGTGCGAAGCTGGGGCTAGTGGTCACGTTGAGCCAGGTTCCTGCAAAGGACGGCCATCCACGGGGCGGGTGCTGGAGGTGAGAAGACGGCTACGGTGCAGACCCGCAGCCCTGCCGCCGCTTCCTGCCGCTCTTCCTCCTTCAGAGCCAAGCTGCTGGTCTTGCTCTTCATTTCCGTGACAGTCCCCCTTCTGACTTTAGTTAATGTGAGTGGGTTTTCAGTAAGTATTTTTAAAAGATTTTATTTATTAATTTTTAGAAAGAGGGGAAGAAGGGAGAGAGGGAGAGCAACATTGACACATCGGTTTGTTGCCTCCTGCACACAACCCAGGCCCACGACCCGGGCATGTGCCCTGGGCCGAGAATCACAACCAGCGACACAGCCCAGGCTGAGAATCAAACCAGCGACCCTCCGGTTCCCAGGCCGGTCCTCAAGCCACTGAGCCACACCAACCAGGGCTCAATAAATGTTTTTAAAGCAGAAATTTTATAATGGAAATATTCTGAAATTTGATAGTGGGGAATGGTGGGATGGCATGGTGAATATACTAAAAACTACGGAATTGTGCTTCCCTTTTAAATGGTAAAATTTATGTTACATGACTCACATCTCATAACCAATTTGAAGCAGAAATTATATGCCAATAAACCAGGTGTGATTAACAAAAGGTTTAGTCATCCAACCACTAGAAGAAGAGAAGGGAACTATTCTAGGTCATTCTTTGGTGACAAAAGAAAGTCCTGCCCTGGCTGGTGTGGCTCAGTAGATTGAGCACTGGCCTGCGAACCAAAGGGTCACTGGTTCAATTCCCAGTCAGGGCACATGTCTGGGTTGCAGGCCATGTTCCCAGTGGGGGGCGCGCAAGAGGCAACCACACATTGATATTTCTCTCCCCCTCTTTCTCCCTCCCTTCTCCTCTCTGAAAAATAAATAAGTTAAAAAATCATTTAAAAATAAAAAGAAAGTCCAAACCACAATTACACACTATTTTAAACTTAGTGACAGTGAAAAAAATGTTAAGTGTGTGTGTGTGTGTGTGTGTGTGTGTGTGTAGTGGGGTGGTCAAAGGTTTATTCAGAGAAAATCATAACTATAAGTGCATTTTTTAATAGAAAGAAGCAAACTTAAATAACCTAAAATTTTATGTCAAGAAGGTAGAAATCAAAAAGCAAAATAAATATGGCCAAGATAACAAAAAGGAATGAATGAATAAAAGATAAAATAATGAATTAGGAAAAATAAAAAGCAAAGGGGATGAGTGTGGATCCCGGACCTTCGCAATGCCAGCAGGCCCACCTCACTCCTGCGAGCAGCCAGCCCGTCCCCGCCTTCCGCGGAGGGAGCCGGCCGCCAGGAGCTGCGGCTGAGACAGCGCGAGTCTCGGGACATGAGCGAGGGACCTGAGCGAGGCCCTGACCCGGGAGGCCGGGGGAGAGCTAGGCACACAGACCTTTGCCCAACAGGGACATCAATGGCAATTAGCACGACAGTGAAGATAGAGGCCCTGAAAGAGAAATGGACAGCTTTGACTCTACAAAAGTTATAACTATCGCGAAGGGGAGGGAAGCTTCCAAACACGTTGAACTGCATTTGAAAAGCAAAGTTGAATTCCGACCTCGCGCTTTACATCAATCCAAATTCCAGAGGAAAACATGTAACTGACTCATAAACACATGGAAACATGCGCAATGTCATTTGTAATTGAAATGTAAATCAAAACAATTGTATCCACGAGACTGGCCCAAACTAAAAACCCTGCTGCACCCAGTCTTGCACACATACATGGTCAGTGGGCGTGCGCGCGGGCCCAGCCTTTCCGGAGGGCGGGCAGGCTGGCGGGTCTCCGCAGACGCTGAGAGCACTCACCCTGCACCCAGCAATTTTACATCCGAGAATTTACCCTGCAGAAACCTCAGGATAGGGGCACAAGTGTGCATCCCAACGTCCACGGCAGCTTGCTGGTAAGAGCAAAAAGCCCCAAAAGACCAAAATATCCACTAATGGAGGATCAGATCAACGGAATGACCTCGATGGTAACTCAAGTCCACAGGAACAAATGAACAGAGCCCGAAATTATAAATAGAAGATTAATACGACAAAGCTATAAACTTATACTTGCTCTCTTCTTCTCTTACCTCCCTTAAAAGTCATAAAGTTATGTAAAGTAATAATTATAACAATGTGCTGTTGGGTTTGTAACATTTATAGGTGCCATATGTACAACAGTAATGTCACAAAAGTGGAGGGGAAGTCACATCAGCTATATAGAAGTAATATTTCTGTATTTTTCACTGACATTAAAGTTAGTACAAATCTGAAGTTGATTCTAAGTTAAAATAGATGTAGTAAACCCTAGAACAATAACTGCAGAAATAATGCAAAATATATACAAGGGCCCCCCTCAAAAAAAAGGAATTATCTTCTGAAGGGCTCGTAGTACAGGCTTCCCCCGCCAGGCGAGTGTTCTAGGAAACCATCTGGGTCAGTAGTCCCACTGGCATTATTGTGAGAGGCTGCATTTGGCTTCAGTGAATTTCTTTGAAGACTCTTTTAATGCATCTGCTCATTTCATGGTGGGTGATTTACAAGTGCACCTGCCCACACCGTGCTGAGTGTTTGGGTTTTTGACTGAAAACCCAAAAATGGCATGACGCCTATGCCCCACCCTCCCTATTCATCCAATCTAGCCCCAAGCAGCCTTTTTTTTTTTTTTTTTGGTTTCCCCAGATAAAAAAAGTCCTCAAAGGGAAACATTTTCCTGATGTAGAGGGAGTGAAACAAAAAATGGCAGAGGCACTAAAAGGCATCAAAGTCCAAATTTGGAAAATTCACAAATATATTTAAATTCATAAATTTATTTAAAAGGGAATTAAAGAATATACAGTAATCCTAAGTAACCAATGGGTCAAACAAACAAACAGACTTCAGCCAAGATGGAGGCATAGGTGGAAACACTGCCTCCTTGCATAATCAAGATTAAGGGCAACAAAGATTTACAAACAATAACACAACCAGAACACAGAAAGTTGAACTACGGAAGTCCGACAACCATTCAACCAGACCCGGTAAGAGGGGTGGAGTCGGCAGAAAGGGAACGCGGCAGGAAAAGGCAGTGACTGGCAGACCCGGGAGTGCCGGGGAGCATAGGTGGCATGGAGCTTGCAGACCCAAGACGCGGGGAGGAGACGAGCAGAGCACACAGGGTACGCTGGGCAGTTGGCCGACCGAGGACATACATTCTCATGCAGATAAACCAGGCAAGAGCGGGCAGTGAGACAGACCGCACAGCCCAGGGCCCCAGTGACGGGAAATAAAGCCTAAAAACACCGATTGAAAAGGTGCCAGGAGAGACTTCCAGCCTCACAGGAGAGGTCA
>PVKM010006804.1:0-43239 GCA_004027735.1 Carollia perspicillata
GTGAAGAGAGATTGCTCTCGGAATCTGGGAGTCTGTAGGTCTAGGTCACAGTAATTCTCACTAGCTGTGATTTCAGGCGCACTGTGACGTTTCGAAAGTGAGAAGGTTTGGCCTGGGTGATTATTGAAGTCCTTTGAGCTTTTAATCCTCAAATCTTCGTCTGTAGGTATGTACCAGTTACACATTCAAATAGTAAAATCATTAGCAACATCCTTTGGGAAGGCAAAGGCCTGCACAAGTGCAACACACACACACACACACACACACACACACACACACACACTCTTGAACAATTTGTAGTCCCAAAAAACGTGATTAGAGCAAAAGTGTTTTACATATCTAATATTTTACTGGTTGACAGAAAGGAAGCTGGCTATGTAAAGAGTCCCATTGTAATCCTTTCATAAAGAAAAGAATCTTCTGAATATTTTTGCTGCTAAAGGGAGACTTAGTTTATTTTCACAAACTCGCATTTTCCGGGGTCCGCTGCTCCCTGGGCACCAGGTACAGAGGGGAGGGTGCAAACCATGAGAGGTAGTGGATAGGGACTTGCCCGTGCTGGGATTCATCCCGTGCAATTTCAGCCCTTTGCGTAGTGGTGTACTGGGAGCCCTGTGCTTTCATTTAATTTTCTTTTTTAACAAAAGCAATTACAGAAAAGTGCAAATTTAACGTGTGACATTTAACATTTTGCCGTGGCAGGCAGCCTCCACTTAAATGGGGCCTTTCTGCAGAACAACAGGAGCCAAAAGGCCGTGTGTCGTGGAGTAATGTAAGACACAATCTGGGCTGCAAACGCACAATGAATCGGGAAGGATTTATGTAATTAATTGACCAGTCTTAACCTGTTATGGTGATGTAAGGAATTTGGAACTCATTAATTTGGGCTCTGACAGATTTCATATTAGAGCTGGCAAATATGGATTGAGCCCCTTATTCTTGTAGCAGCTGGAATTTCCATGACAGTGAGGATTAGTGAAGAAGACCTATTGCTGGAGTCAAACTGCCTCTTTGTAATCAGTAGCCCTGCTCTGCATTAAAGGCATCACAAAAAAAGAAAAAGAAAAGAAAAAAAAAAGGGAAAAGCTGAAGGAGCAGAAGGGGTTTGTGCTCACTCTGCTAGTCTGTGTATTGAGCTCAAGCATTTGCAGTTAAATGAAAACATTAATTTCAGTCATAAAGTTAGGTGGTTTCTCAAACACCTTGAGAGAATGAGAAGGGAAGGGTCTCAGGGTCAGGTTTGGTATTGTTGTCAAAGTTAAAATGGATTAAAAGACAGAGCCTTTGAATTTGCTCTGTGTGAACGTGGAAGTTGTGTGCAGAAGGAAATAGAAGTCTCATGAGGGGCAAATGGCATTTCTTATAATGTCATAGCCACAAATGAGCAATTCAGGGCCGTGAAGGTGAGACTGGCTTCCTCAGGAGCCTCTTGCTGTGCTCCTCGGTGGACCCCATGAATTCTAAAACTCACATAATGAGCATTTCATCAATAACCTAATCTGTGTCCTGTGCAGTGTTTGATGTTTAATGAAGCACCCACTGGGAAATGTCTACTGTATTCTTTGAGATTTTAAGAAAACCTAGTCAAAATCTAACTTTCACTCCCTGGCCCCTGCCCACCCCATCCCCGCCCCCATCACCACTTGACAATCAGAAAATTGCTAGGTTGAAAAAAAGTCCCAATATGAAACAATGCTTTTTTCCCCCTTCCTTTCACAATAGTTTCTCCCTATTGCTGAACCATGTGATAAGGTTAATGTCACAACTGCCATAAGGATCATTAATACAGGCAGATAAGCAAAGTCGCATGTTTAAAGCACTTTCAGGGTATCGTTTGCCTCCTGCTGCCGATAAAGAAGGCTTCGGTAACAAATGCAGAATGAAGGCCCTGGACAGCTACCTCTTCAGACAGAAAGCCCAGCTGACCTTTGCTAATGTGCTGTTTCCCATAAGTGCTCTTCGAGGTGGGGGACTGACCGCTTTTGAAGTGTGTTTTTCACTTTGTATATTACCTTTAAAAATTTCCAATCAAGCATCAGTTAAAATTTAATATGACAGATATTGTTACAATATAAATCTTTGCAAGAACAAAAAATATTTTCAACTCTTCTGCTGTGGGGAAGCATTGGAAATTTCCATCCTCCTCTTTTTTTTGTTGTCTTGATTCCAACCAAATTCCAAAGTAAAGAATTTTTATTTTTATTTTTTTTAGTTAGTGATAACAGGGTTTGATGTAGCAATGAAGGCCTTGGCACAAAGATTTGTTCTGTGATTATCTTGTTAACAAGTGATTTCTTTAGGCTTGGTTCCATTTAAATGAATGCACGAAGATAAACACTAGAAATTGCATCGATATATTAATGTTATCCTTCACATTGAGAGCGAAAAGAGGGCCAGTAGTTGTTATTGATATTATTATTTTAGTGGGAAGGCTGTGAAGATAAACAATTGATATTAGTAAGACTTGGATAACCAGTATAAACCATGACAAGGGTGATTAATTGTGTATATAAACACACTTCAAATTTGTATACACGATCTCAGCTCTCACCTAGGGATCCCTTTGTATTTTCTGAAAGGGTAATTTCTAAGTTGGCAATTACAGGGTTATCAAGTCATGTGCTGTGTGTTCTGTTTATATGTCGGAGTTATGGAATGGACATACTGAAGTGAGACTTCCTGGAGAAAGTGTCGACTGGGAGGAATTCGGGCGCGTTGGCTCTGCTGTGTGGCCAGTGCAGACCCAAAGGTGGCGCCAACCCTCTCTGCACTACGGTTTCCTCGTCAGCACGGCAAGAAGCTTGAATACAGAAATGTCCTTAAAGGTGTGGATAAGTGTCACTAAAAAGGGTGGGGGGGTGGAGATCAGGTAGAGGCTTCTATGTCAATAACATTTCAGACTCATTGGGTGGAACGAAGTTAGTGTTCATTTTCTGCAGGACTTCTCAGTGCCTTTCATATGTTAATATGCAGATTTCTTAAACCTATTCAAAGAAGAGAATGCAAAATACTCTGATTGTTTGAACTTGTAATACTTTGTATTCCTTCCCAGAATGATTAAGGGGCACTTGCGTTCACCTTAGGTGTTCTCCAGCCCAGGGTTCAAGCAAAGCATGGACATCGCTAAGAGAGAAGGATTCTCCTTCAGGGACCAGGTTTTGTCAAAAGGTAGGAACTGTGGTGCTAAGGTTAGACTTTTTCATTGCTTACAAGATGCGTGGCCTGGAGTGTGCCACTCCACCTTTTGGAGTTTGTTTCTTTATTGATACCTTGTGGGTAATGAATTCACTGCATGTTCTCTCCACTTGGATGGGTCTTTTCCTTTTCCATCCCAGTGCCCTCTTGCGTGACTGGTTCCTATTAGTTACTCAGGACTGATGAAGTGTCTCCTCTGAGCTGATGCCACTCTGACCACACCCACCACAAGTCAGATGCCTTTTCATACTGTTTCTGTAGCAGGACCCCCCTTGTCCCCATGTGCCTTCCGGCACACGCATTCCCCTGCAGGGTTGGTCACCCCTCTGTCCCTCTCTTCAGGCAGTAGCCTCTGGAGGGTGAGGACTGCATTTTGTGTGTGATCCCCACCACCCAGCTCCAGCCCACAGTTTAATGTGGAGAGCATTCTAGAGTCCATGATGAATCACCATCGTACGGGAGACCAAAGGCCTGCAGACCCTTCTTAAAGTTCCTTCCCTGTGGCGCAGCCAGCTCAAGTAGCATAAGAGCTTAGAGAATGGGGGTAGGTAATTCAGAGAGGTTTGTCTCCTTGAACTTGGAAACTTTGGTTGTCCTGAGGGTGAAGGAGAGTGCTCTGTGTCAGTGCCTCATTTCCCATTTCCTTTGGTGCTAGACCTTGGAATGGTAATGTAATTGTCCATTCATTACGTCTGCATGGCAGTCAGAAACCTTTGCTCAACGAATAGACTACTCTTTTCATTGATTGAAGAGACCATTCAATGAAATGTTTTAATGCAATACTTCTTTTGGTGAACTTGTTTCTGATAAGACACTGTGTGGAACTCAATGGGTATATAGTATAGTGACATTCAATAAATGGTGGACGATTAAGTTGAAATATTTGACTGTGTGGGCAGGTGAGCATTTTCTCCGAATGTGCGCTCCTATGTCGTAGAATGCCATGCAAAGCTGAAGCCCAGTCTGACTTTAAAAAAGTACTTAAAGAGTGATTTAAAGCTTTGCTAAAGTCTCCTAAAACACACCAGAAGAGTCTACTTTTAACTCCCTCAAGCTTTCTTATGGCTCTTTCCTGAATCAAGTTTGTCCATCACTATATTAAATAGTCATCCTCCAAACTCAAAAGGGGCATTTTTGTATGGGTTTTGGCAATGAGTTGTACTGTGAGCAATTTAATTTAAGGCTGTCTTAGTGTAGTACAGGTGTTCGTGTAGCCTTCGGTTCAGCCTGACCTCCAGAGGAAGACAAAATGTAACCATAATAAACATTTACTGAGTTTTAACACCAGCCCAGGAAAAAATAAAGGAAGGATGAAGGCAAGGGAGATGATACTGCCATTGGAGCAAAGGAGACAGTTTGTCAGTAAATGAGGAGCTGGGGTTACATGAAGAACACGGACTGTAACCAAGAGACCCCAAATTGCAATGGCTCAGATGAGTGAGAAATCAACTTCTCTTTCAGGAACTGTCGCAGGCAG
This sequence comes from Carollia perspicillata, assembly GCA_004027735.1. NCBI lineage: Eukaryota > Metazoa > Chordata > Mammalia > Chiroptera > Phyllostomidae > Carollia > Carollia perspicillata. Next base: position 4,673 of record PVKM010006804.1, read on the forward strand.
GTGGGCAAGCCCTGCCCCAGGATGCCCCTCAGGGACCCAGGCTGGCGCAGTGGCTCTGCTGTCCTCAACACGTGCTTGCCAGATTGCTCCAGGCATTCCTGCTTCCAGCCAGGAAGAAGAAACTTGGGAACACAACGCGGGTGAGCACCATTTAACTTATTTTTCAACCGAAAATCTTAAACACACACAAATGTACAGATAATGTATTATAATACATACCCATGTGCCCATCACTCAGCTTAAACTTATCCTCATCTGGTTAAACATGTATCATTTACATCTCCTGGTAAGGCCCTCTTTATTTCAAGTCAAATTTCAGACCTCTTTCAGAAGACGATCTGGCAGTCGTACCTGCTGCTCTGTCACTTGGTGGGAACTCAGTCACTTGGCCATCTACTCACAAGCAAGGCTGGGCAGAGTCTCTAGCTGAATGGCCCAGGAGAGAGGAGAGAATGCCACATTTGAGATGATAGGATTTGAGGGGGTCCCTGAGAAAGGCCACAGAGATCAGCATTAAACCGCTCAGGGAAAGCTACACTGCAGGAGAATCCAGTGAGGGCACCTTGGGAAAGGCTGCACTGAGTCTGGTGCGGTTGAATTTTCAGCAAATGCAACATTTGCTGAGCAAAAACAAACCAGCAAAATGAAGTGCTTAGAAGGCCAGCATCGAGTCGTGTTCTTTTTCTCACCTGCGTAAAAGTAGCTGAGAGAATCGTTTTGGAGGAGAGTCAACATATGTAGAAATTATGAAGGTAGTTTATCTGCTCCTGCTGCTGCAACTCTGTCCTTTGAAGTGTTCAAAAAAGGCGTGTGCTTGAGACTTCGCATATTCTCATGTAACAAAGAGGGAGCAAGACACCACAGAACTTAAAATGAGCAAAAATAGGAACTAGTTTAAACTAGTTCATCGAAGAATTAATTTATGTCAAGAAACATTTATTGAGCATGCACTGTATTCAGAGGTTTGTCCTAAGTTCTCCAGGGGATACAGTAATAACAAACATACAGTCCTTTTTCTCTGGGGTTCTCAAACTGAGGGCAGATACACAGCAAAACGGCCAACCATAACACAAGACAGAATGAATTAGGTGCCATAGTTGACGTCCATTGTTTTTTCCTGCCCACTATCCATTCTCTTCCTCCAAATTTCTTAATCTTCCTTAGGGGCCAACCCTCCAGTTCTCAATGGAGCTGATTGAATCTTCATACCAGGAGCGGGTAACGACCCAAACCTAGCCAATCAGAACAATGGTATTTTCCTGGCCGAAGTGATTGGTTCAGGAGTGGGCACATGACCTTATGAGAACCAATGACTTTTGCGCAGCTGTGGAGAAAGGAAATTCTTTTTATCACTGGGGTGGCTGGGGTAGGAGGCTAGGCAGGGGAGTGCCTGCCTGAGAACAAGAGGAGAGTGGGCCTCAATGACATTTTTTAATCTGCTAGGACCTCCCACGCCAAGCACTGCAGGGAACACATTTACTGATTTATCCATTTATTCACTCACTGGCTCACTTTGCTGGCAGTTGGTTGTATTTAATCCCTATACCATTAACATGAGGCAGGTGACATTATCCCCCCTTGTAAAGATGAGCCCACTGTTAATTAATGGAAGAGCTGGAATGGAACACAGGTCTGTTTCTAAATCCTTACTAATTTCCCTAGACACAGCTTTTGAGGAGAAAATGGCTTTCAGACTACTGTATTTTCCTAACTCCCGGAACAGTGCGTTGGGTTCGAAGGTGCTCCTTATACGTTCACTGGCTGAGCGCACATTTGTGGTGGAAGGGGTGGCAGCGCGGTTACCCAGAGCAGGGGCACGAGGAGAGGTGCAGGAAGAAGTGGAGGAGCGGATGGGCTCACGTGTGGCCATGACGACTCTGTGGTGTGGACACAGGAAGAGCTGACATGCCAAAGTGGGACTGGAATCCGGAGAGAGGTCAAAGATACAAATCTGGGAATCTCTGAGAGGAAAACGGACAATGGTCATCTTTGCACAGACGTCATGTCACTGAGGCCTTTCTGGACTCAAAATTGTTATCTCCTCTCAACTCCCTCCCTCCCTCCTTCCCTAGCCTTCTTTCCCCCTTTATAGTCTCCACCACACTTAGCACTTATCTTTATTTTACTTGCCTGTTTGTTTTCATCTGTCTTTTCTGTGCCCCCATGGTCACTGTTTTTCACGAGAAATCCAGTTGCCTGGGCACTGGCTGTTGGGTACACAGAAGGTGCTCAATTGATACTTGTTGAATAAATGAAGGACTAGAAGTGGATGAGGTTGCTCACTGGTGGCAATGACAAATGACAGAGGGGGTTGGACAGAAGGCCGAACAAGAGGAGATCCTGGAGGAGACTGAGAATGTTTAAGAACAAGAAGGCAAATCAATAAAGAGCAATCTGCAAGAATTTTTTTTAAAAAGTAGAGGGTTTCAAGAAGGCAGCAGTGGGCCAGGTCAAATGTTGTTGAGAGGTCAAAAATGGTCAAGACCATGACATGTGGAGTGAGTTCTCCTGGGTAATGTTGTTCAGCAGCATGAGGTAGCAGTGCCTGGGACTCAGTCAACTATGAGAGTTTGACTTTCAGTCCTGCCATTTGTTATGATGTAAACAAGCGTCACTCTTGGAGCACCTGAGCCTTGGTTTCTTTACCTGGGAAATGGATACAATACTGACTGTACCTCAGAGCATAATTTTGAGGATAAACTGAATTACTGTATGAGAAGAGCATATATATTGGTGAATTATTACCATAGTTACTGATATTCACAAAGTAGAATGAATATAGAAAGTAAATATGCATGAATAAGGACTCATGAAAATTTCCATAAGCATTATTATTTGGGAAAAATTGATTTCAAGAGAAAACAAAATGCACGATGATTCTTGCTGCTATTTTCAAACTCTATGCATATTCACTTGAAAGTGAGCATTTTGTATTTATGAGTTTGCATTTGGGGCATTTTCTTCATCATGTCTGTTTCCAGTTTCCCTGCCCCTTTCTGCCCAGGTTATTTCTGCGAATACACAGCCCCACCACCACACAGCACACAATACCCCCGGGAGCCAAGAGGCCTCACTTCAGCCCTCTGACAGTTGGGACGGAGAGTTGCTTATAAGCATTCCCTTCCCCTGCCCCTCTCAAGGCGTCTTTTTTCACCCCTTGTAGCCAGGAGGTTGCTTATCTCATGTCATTCTAGAAAAATCACTGATTATATTTATGCATCATCTTTTGCGTGGTAGGTTTTGAGTTAGATTTAGTCTTGGTAGCTGAAAGTTCAACATTTTCTGAATATTTTCCTTCAAAACCACAACCATCTTTGGTAGCAAAGAAGCTGAGGGATGAATAGGCTTCCATGTTGCTTGGTTATAGATAGGGAGATGCCGGCAGAAATTTGCAAGCATTTGCATATATACAATTGTCTGTCTGATGTTTGCTTCCAAGCTTGCTCTCCTCCTCTGCCCGCCCCCCCTCCCCGCCCCGTTCTCTTTGTGCAGCGAATTACTAATACAAATACAGATAATGAAATTTCTGATCCCAGCCTGAAAAGCCGACGCACATTTTGGAAGGTACCTGGGGAGAACGGATAGATTCTCTCGATCTTGTTGCTTTATCCAGACAAGGAAATGAAGAGGAGAAAGTAATTACAGGGACTTGTCTTTGAAGGTAGAATGAGTGGCGCTGACAGGATTTCTTTTCGGAGAATCTTGTCGAGATGCTGTTTTCTTGTTAATACCAATAGGTATTTGCCTGGAAATAGAGTTTACTTATTAAAATGTGTGTTCAGCAGATGGGGCGCTGTCCACAGGAGGCCAAACAAGTTCAGTCCTTGTGCTTCAGGACAGAGTGGGTCTCTGCTGGGTGAAATTTGCCCCCAGGAGGAGGCATTCCCCAGAGGAGCCACGCCAGTGCAAATCCTGGAGGCAGGAGGGAAGTAAATTTGCCCCTGAAAGCATCGCTGCTTCTGCACGCTCAGGAACCAGCGGCTTCTTAAAGCAGAAATGCGAGTTTGTTGGGCAACTGGAGGCGGTGGCTCAGTGGCCCTGATTAGGGGACGGTGACATCAATATGCTCAGCTTGTCTGACTCCCGAATATGTCCTTATGAGCTATCAGAAAGTTCCCTGGAGAAAAGAGCTGAAAGTCAACTTGAAGTGGAAACTTAGTAGGGTCACAAACAACATTTTCTTACACCCGTCCTTGCTGTGGACCAAAAGTTAGTACTCTGGTAAGCAAGCCACTAAAACAAAGCCCATGGTTCCTTACGCAAACAATCAAATGAATAAACCATGAAGTTTCAATTGTGAATGTCCTATGTAAGTTATGGCACACCATAATCACCTTGGGTTCCAAGAGCTCATCTACTCTTTACTTCCTTTTAAATATTCCGATTCTGTCTGTCTGAACAGGTTGCTAAACAACCCAAGTCGGTGTTGACAGCTTGTGTGAACAGAACAAATATTTGCTTTTTCTTTCGTGTAAATATGTGCAGGCTGTCAAATGAGACTGGCTTAAAGAGGTTAAGATTTTGTCTTCCATAGCTCACTAAGGGACAGCTAATCCATATCAGAAATAATTTTAGATGTGGGACTGCAGTGTGGAAAACGGAGGCCTCCCACTGGTTTCAATGACAGTAGTAGGGAAAAAATTAGCCAAAAAAGGTTATACAATGTTTATTTTGTCATGTGGCCTAAAATATGTTGGGAATAGACTAGGAAAGAGAGACATAGTTTAGAAGACTGATCTAACAGCTATTCCTCTATTGGAAATTAGTTTAATGGTACTCTAACACTTTAAATAGACACACATGCAATGATATCACTTTACATCAGAACAGTGTAAAATAACAAACAGTGATAGTGTTATTTTAGATAAAATAGATTAATTTTTTTAAACTAGTGGTATTAAAGAACTCATTGGGCAATAGTAGCTGCATTCTTCGCCTTTTCCCAGTTCTTTTGGGGCTCAGTCTTTGGAGCCCGTAATGAGGGAGGGAGAGGCACGCTGTTACAGCCGAAGTTTTGTGGAGGAGAGTGAGTGAAGGAGCATTTCTCTTCCAAATGAAGACAGTGTCATCCTAGTGGTGCTGTTGGACCATATACTGTGGACGTTTAAGCTCGCATGTGAAATTCATTGGCAGACATAATGGATACCAACCTGAATGTGAAATATTCATTCTGTGCCATATCGCCTCTGTTCGGACTCACGCCGTCTGCCTTCTAGGTGGGACCGCGCACTGATTCCCGCCCGCCCCGCGCCGACTTCGTCCCCTTTCACGAAGCCCCCTGCGCAGTCAGTATTCCCGGGCTGTGTCCGCCGCAGCTACCTCGCTGGCCTGGCGGTCGTTCCCCCTTTCCTTTCCACAACGAGGAGCTCACTGTCCTGGTACTACCGTCTGCCTTCTTCAGTACACTGTAGGACACAGAAGGAGAATTTTAATAAGACCTCCAAAGGGCCTGCTGCCATTTTTAGAGGGAAGGTTTTCTACAAAGGAAGCGCATGGAAACTCCCAGGAGAAAGCTGCTGAAAGCACCCCCAGCGAGGGGGACCCGTGTCACCCCGCTTTATTGTCTACCTGTCACCGCAGCCCTCGCCCGACTCTGACAGGCTGCTCTTTCCTCTTGTAGCCACTGCTGCTGAATGTCATTTTCTTGGTCGAATGTCTTTATTTCTGACTTGTTACAAACCATTAACTAGTTTCCAGTGGTTCAATGTCCCGGCTACTTTTGGCTAGTAAGTCATTTGGCGTAACAAGGTTTCCCTTTATCTTCTCGCTAAAGAAAATCTCTACATGAAATGATCAACCTTCCCATTTTTATGAATCCTAGCAGCTAGGAAGTGCCTGTCATTGGATACTAGACATCTTTGCTGAAAGCATATTCCGACTCATATGATAGAATGTGACAGACACGCTGGGCGGGTAGCCATTAGGTGCCCAGGCTGCAAATAATTTAGGCGAAAAGCGGAGAGCATTTCCCAAATATACTTCATGTGATGGTTACAAATAAACACACACGGTTTTTAATTAGATTGCCTGGATGAAATGCTTTCAAACATGAATTTTTTTTAATATACTTTGAAAAGCATTCAGCGGTTTAAAAGTTGTCAGTCTCTATAATCACAGCTTTAAAGACTAGTCCTTCGTAGCATTGCTGAAATGAAGACTGGCTGCATTGGACACTGATGTTAAAAATAATATATTCAGACGTGTGGCTTGACGACCAACTATTGCTAAAGCATTAGAAGCAACTTAGACTTTAGTCTGCTTTGGCAAAAAACTACTCACACATGAAATTAAGGTAACTCAAATTTAGAGAATCTTCTCCGAGATGGCTCCATAGTGTTAAAGTTTTAAAAACATACTTTAAAAATGCACTTAAATGTTATGAGCAAATCTATTAATGAAATATTATACTGTTTAAATCCTTAATAGGAATATTTATTGATTCTTGCCTAATTAATGGATCAAGAAGTTTTAAAAAATCCGTTACTGCCCTAGCAGTTCTACCTCCAGGGCCATCTTAGTGAAATCTGTCTTAGTGAAATAGTTGAGCAGGTGCACAGCTCATACTGTCAGTGTGTGCGGCATTGTTTTTTAATTGTGAAAAATCTGAGACAGCTTAACAATCCATTAATGAAGGAATGGATAAGTGAACCATGCTACCTCTCTACGAAATGGAAGACTATATTGTTGTTTTAAAAATGAGCTACAAAATGTATGTGCTGATAAGGGGAATGTCTTTGATATATTGGCCAGTGAAAAACGCAGATGGCAGCACAGTGTATAGAGTGCGATATTGTTTTTGAGGGTAGGGGGGACTCTCCCCACCTCGTCTGTCTTTGTATAAGCATAGAACAGTCTGGAAGGGTACCTACCAGACAAACTCTGGGTGTGAAGGAATGGGGGAAATCAGAAGAAAGACCTGATCATTTGTTTTCAATACCTCCCTATCATTCGAATTCAGATTCTCTGATGTTGACAGACAGTATGAATTCACTTGACAACATGATTAAATAATTTAAAAAGAAAATCTCATGTCGTGGGAAGTTGAGGATAAAAGGAGGTAAATGTAGCTACTCGCAATCGTTAACAAAGAAGCCTGGCTTCCTCCCATTCAGTTAGCTCTGGCACTTACAGGATGTATGTCTTTCTACGTATTTTAACAAAAGAACCTCAAAATCTGGGTGCACATGCTGTCAACCCTGAGTTTGTGTCACTCCAGGCAGTGGTCCTCAGTTGGTTTCTTGGTGCTGTATTTCAAGGCAGCTCATAAATTATTAATAGTACATGTGTAGGTCAGAGACACACTAACCCTGACAATCATTCCATAATATTCTCTCTTTAGCATTAGAAGAGAAGAGAAGGGAGGAATCAATATGCAACATCAGAGGCACATTTCACATAGATATGGTACATGCACTTTGAAAAAAAAAGAGTCAGATCTTTACAAAAACCTGTCAGCCTGGCATTAATCTTGTATTATGAATAATGTGGCTATCTATGAATCTTTAATATTTTTTAAATGATGAAATTGTATGGTATGCCCCACCAAAGCAAATCTGATAAAATGTGAGACTAGATTGATCAATGAAGATATTGATACACGTGAATAAAGAAATGTAAACCTTGCTCGTGAAAGCAGAAAAAGGGGGCAGCTATACTTTGACCTCAGGGTACACTTGCAGCCCCAACAAATTTAATTCTAGCATGATCCAGGATGCCTGGAAATGATTCTTGAAGTAAGTGATAAAATGATTGGTTGAAAACATCATCCCCTGGAAAAGCAGCTCTGGCTACATACCACTAGCAACCAATATGGTGCTGGCCCCTCGCTTATACTAAAAACCCTATTTGAAAATTCCTAACAAACACACAGGTTAATGCTTCATTTAGAAGATACAGCAGTGCTTGAGAAAGATTACAAAGCCAATGGCTTGTTTGAAATACTGTTATATTCATTGTTTTTCCTATGAAGTAATCCTGGAATAATTTGTTCCAGGTTTTAGTTTTCAGGGAAAGTAAGAAACGTAGATCAAGAATTTGGCTTTGGAAATCTGCCTAATGAAGAAATTTTCATCAGTGCTTGTTGAACTGAAGATAAAAATATAGTTTGTTTCTACAGATTTGAGGAGAATTAACATGTGTCTGATTGTTAATATTTGATTCTTGTTTAATTATTTATGATATCAAGGAATGAATCTGTCAAGTAAATAATGAAATGCGTACATGCAGCATATGTAATTAGGTTAGGTGCATAAATCCAAAATGTTCACTTTATAGTTGTCAGTGTAAAATTTATTAATAATGAGAAATGGTAAGTGGGAAAAATTCTTAACACGGTCCACCTCATTAGTGTGGATTATAGCAATTGCTGGTCAGAGAAGAAGAGGAGGAGGAGGAAGAGGGCAATGAATAGGGGGCATCGGGTTTCATTTTCTTAGTTGTGCTTTACTTATTTTAAAATATGAGTGAACTGAAGTACATTTTCCTTTCTCCTGCTTAGAAATGGGTGATTTGAACAATGAGCTGTGGGTTTGAGTGAAGATGCTGCAAATAGAATAATTCCATATTGAAAAAACACAGGCCTCAGGGTTCCTAAACCTAAACAATTACTTAATGGGAAAATTCAACTAATGGTTGGGAAGGAAAAACCTACTTTTATAATTGAACTGCCAGATTCTAACCTTAAAATTTGGCTTGAAATTCACCAATGGTGAAAAGATGGCAAGCCAGGCATCATCCACTGACCTCTTCTGTGTTTCTCTTTCTTCAAGAGCAGAGTGGGATGGAGGAGAGAAGCTCCTTGGCAAGCATATTCCTCGTACCCTGGTTTTGCCTGGGCTGCTGGGAAATGTAATGAGGTGGATTTGAGGAGAACATGCCTGTGAGTGGGGCTTGATGGTATACAGTATGGGTGGGATCTCAGGATATGATGGAATAGAGGTTGGAGGGCATTTCTCTGCCCCTGAGGATATAGTTTGAAACCTGCTCATGCAGGGACCTGGCTGAGTGGGTGCCACCAACTCCATGTTAAGGAATTTGATAACCTGGTTAGATTTAGTTCTGTCCTTAATGTTAATCATTAATAACATCTGGGGCATAAAGGGTAATCAACCAGAAAACAAGATAATGAGATCCCACGCTACCACTAGCTAGTCTGGAAACTTCCAGAAATTTCTCTAAATGCTAGGGCCTCACTCTCTTCACTTATCAAACTAAAGGTCTATAATTCTGGCTCTCATGGTCTGCGATTCACAGAGATGGTATTGTGCAAGCAACTCCATGAGTTTCTCAAAAAAAAAAAAAAACCAGGGAGGGGAGAGGTAGTATCATTATACAAACATCCATAATCTGACTGGTATTGTTATAGGGGCAGTTATACATTTATTAGAGGGTGAGAGATATAATCACAAAAGGAAGTCCAGGTATTATGTTAGTAAATGATATGACTCTAACTATAGCCACCACTTAAGAACTTTCTGTCTCACATATATAAAAGTTAAAAGAGAGCTAGGAGAGGAGTCCTATTTAGGATAAAGAAGTGCCATTAGAAAACATAGAGTGTATGTCACAATTTTCCTACCTGCCTAGATTAAAAGAGGGGAATGGTTATTTAATAATAGTACCTTCAAAAGCTTCTGTGATTTACAGGCTTTCAAAAGGATGAAGATGGTGTTGAATAATGCAGTTATTAGATTATTTGCTAAATCAACAGAATTATTTGCTATCTTCCTGACCTTAATTTTCAGATGTCTACAAACTAAAGAGTTTAGGACAAAAATAGCTCAATTCAGTCAAGCATTAATATTGTTAAAGGAAACCCCAGGAGGAATTCATAATAAGGCTAGTTATTTAGGAAAAAAGCAAACATGATTTTACCACCCAGTAAGAAATTACCAGTGGAATTCAGCCAATCAATTTGCTATTGACTAAAGTCATATATACCATTTTTTGAACATGTATTTTATAGAAAGAATCAATACAAGAATAATCTCAATGTGACTCTTTTTGACTTCCAAATGATAAGCCATCATAATTTGCAGAGAGATGGTTTTAGTTCCCTTCTTTCTTGGGAATTACTCCCTTTCCCTTCAAGACCATATGCTTGAGAAAAATAATTTTTTAAACCACTTAGTTTAGGGATGACTTGTACACAGAAACAGATGACTGAGAGACTGGTTAAAATTCAGATTCTGTTTTAATATCACCTATCCTTTCCCCTGCCTCCCCTCCCACCCCCTAATATAACTCAAGGGTAAGTCCTGACTTGATGATGTCATTAGCTCATCTCTCATGCCAGGAAAGTTCAGAGATAGGCATGTGACCCAGTTCTGGCCAATGAAATGAGAAGAGATCTTTGGAGGGGTCTTCTGGTATAACTTCTCCACTCTTGTCTTAGGAAGAAATTTAAGGTAAGAACAGTTCTACTTTTTGGCTTGATGTTTCATGTCTTCAAGTGATGCCAAGAACAATGGCAGCCATTCTGAGACCTTGGGGAAAGCTCACTGAGGACAAGGTCAACAAGCTACAGACGACCGAGTGGGAAGATGAGAGGAATGTGGGTCCTTGACAATACGAACCATTATCAAGCCATTAAATTAATCTCAGCACCTGCTACCTTGAGACTGTGTCATGAAATACTATATTTTCCTTGTTGTATAAGCAAGTAGAGGCAAGTTTTCTATTATTTACATCAAAGTTCTCTTAACAAAGACATGAGATGTAAGAAGTTTATTTTATCACATGTGAGAGACGAGCTCATCCTTAAATTGGGAGTGACTTTACTTGTTTGGATGGGAATATTTAAGTCCTCTGCTATTTCAATGGTGTGCATTGTTTTAAGAATACTGTGTATAATATTACTCAATACTACTGAGAACAAATACTAAGTAACTCAACATTTTGTGTCACTAAACATGAGGAATGGCTTCTTGGAAGGAATGGTATTTAGTCTGGGCCTGGAAGGGTCAGGGGTGTTTGAACAGTTGGAGATGGGGTTCAAGGGCACTCTAGAGACTTTGAAGGGTAATGGTGCATTTGCGGGTATGTAATGGTGGGCAGATAAGGCTGGAGCTGGTCAGGTGCAGACGGTGGAGTGTCTGGAATGCCTTGCTGAGAAGTTTTGGCTTCCCCTCCTCAGTGGTGAGAAACGTTAGATTTGAGCAGGTCGCCACTTGTTGGTTCTGGATGACTTGTTAAAGCACCTAGTATGCATTTTATCTATATATTTTGCAGAGTTCAATGAAAAAATGTACGTGATTTTAAGGACAATACAAATCCATTTTCGTTCTAATTTGGATTCTATATTTCAAAGTGACTGGTTAAGTAGCCATTGTTTTCCAAAACATTCAAAACCAGATGCAAGTTCTCTAGCGAGACTACTTGGGGGCCAGAAAACAACCTGTGTAAGGCAGTCAAGCTCAGACACCTGGGTGTTGGCGGGCATGCCAGTTAGATGGAGTGTCTGATACTCTGGGAAGGAAGAGATGTCTTGCCTTTGTCTGCAAAGAGATGTCTCGATGGAAAAGGGCATTGGGGAAAAGTTGCTTAGAGCCTTGGGACAGAATGAGACTGGAGATGAGTGTTCAGAAAGAGAAGCTGGAAATGTGAGGTTCTATTTTAAGTGCCCGGGAGTCAACTCTCTTCAGTCGTGTTACTGATGAAGAAAGGAAAACAGAGCAGGGAGGAGATATGACCAACTTTCTCGGAATTTTTCATTTGCTTACTGTTTTATGTTTTCTCTCATATCAGAAAGGAATTGACCTTAAAGATAACCTGGAATGAACATGAGGCATCATGACTTCCCTGCTGGTAAAGATGGGCTAGAAGGAGACGTGCCTAAACCTCAGCCCTGTCATTAAGAGCACTAAATCCTGCAGATCAGGCAACTCAAAGAGTAGCTCTGCCCTGGCTGCCTTTTCCAAGGTTACCAGGTGTGAACACAGTGAAATCACACACAGCACCAAGGTGTGTGATTGGTGCTATCATCCAGCTGAAGAAGTAGGAATTTTTTTCTGTGTCTCTTTTAGAGCAAGGCAGCACTTCCCAGAACCCCCCAGCAGATGTCCTCGTGCCTGGAGTTGGCCAGTACTGGTCACATGCTATTTCTGAACCAAGCCCTGGACAAAAGAAGGAGTTGACTAAACCGATTTAGACTATTTAGGATTTACCCTTGGGCCACAAGGGAGATAAAGGAATGGCTTGGAGGTAGGGTGGGAGAGTGAAGGAAGGGGGTACGGGACAGCAGCGTCAGCTGCAAGAAGAGACCAGGAAAGGCGTACTGCAGAGTGGTTGAGAGCTCAGGCTCTGGAGGGAGGCAGGCCTGCTTTCTCAACCGAGCTCCATAGCTGGCTTCCCTAAGCCTCGGTTTCTGGGAGAGCAATAGGGCTGTTGTGGCAAAAATACTCCAGGTAAAGTTGGCATATAATGCTTTGTGTGTAATAAACCCTTGTTTGATACTGTAGTTGTTGCTGATATTGTTATTAATAAAAGTAACCTGCCCTGGAGGAGCTCACAGGAGTCCACATGTAATGATCGGAGCTGTCACAGGCTGGAGGTGACTTCTTACAGGGAGCGCGTCTTCCCCGCTTTATGCCCAAGGAAGGAGAGAGGCTCCCTAAGGACTGCTTTCCCTTCTGCGCATGACACGCCTCTATTCCCACAAGGATAGCTCAGCTAGGGCAGGGATTTGGGAGGGGGTCCTGCCGCAGCATCCTCATGGGGGTAGCTGGACTCGAAGGCCTGGGGAGAAGGGAGGAGCGCACGCCCCCTCACCTCTGCTCAATAGGCACAAATGGGGCGCTGGGGATGCTTTCACTCAAATTCATCACCATGGACAGGGTGGTCGGGAACCAGTGGGGTCCAACGTCTTCCATGAGGGTTCAAGGTTAATGCATCTTCCCCACGGTGTAGTCTATTTTCCGGGCATTTCCACACATTAATTAGATGACAGTTAAAATTCATCTAATATTCACAAGCAAATCTTAGCGGTTCTGCAGTTTTCAGTACCCCTACCCGCATTTCTATTTCCAAACCTAGGTCCACTCGGGCCCTCAGAGCCGCCGCAGGTCAGGCTGGGTCCGGGTTCGGGCGGCGCAGGGGTACGGGAGGGGAGGCCATCGCCCGCAGGGCGGTTCATTGTGTCGGCTGCGGCGCCACGGGCCTCCGCCCGCAGCCTGCGGCAGAGCGGAGGCAGGCAGCTGAGACGGGCAAGCCATTTGCATTCGCCGGCAGTCATTTTTATACGCGGAGGTAATGAAGTTGTCAGCAGCGCCCCGAGTGTGGCAGAGCCTGATATTCCAATAGAGCCGCCCGGTTCGCCCTGCCCCCCGCGCGTCCGCGAGTCCCCGGAAGAGCGCCCGGCGCCCGCTTCCCTCTGGGCGGCGGAGGGCGCTCTGCCTGCCCGCGAGCGCAGCCCCGCGCGCTGCGTTCCGCTCCTGCTCTCCGCCCCGCGCCGTTGCTCTCTTCCCTTTCTTCCCCCTCGTCTTTGTCTGGTTCCCTCTCCGCGCTCGCCCTCCCGCTCTGTGTCTCTGGGAAAGACTCAGCCCTAGAGACCAGCGACCCTACCCACACCGCCTGCCCGCGACCCCACACACCCCAGACTCTGGCCCGCTGCCCTGCTGACAGCACGTTTGGGGAAGAGTTAGTGGCAGCGAGGCCCACCACCCTCGGACTTCCCATTCTGCTAGCTTCACTTGCCCCAGCAGCTCCTGCCTCTCCACGTCCATCTCCGAGAGATAGGACCTAAGACTGAGTCAGCATTTTGGCCTGAAGTGGTTTTTCTCCCCTTTCTGAATATTATGATGACAAAGCCCAAAACACATCCGCCCACTCCGGGAGCTAAGAAAAGGCAGGTTCAGCACTGGTAAGGAAGTGAGGTGGAAAGCTAGACACACACTGCTGTGAGATAGGTGGGTGACAGAGGACAGCTGGCCTAGGAGCTACTGCAACTCATTTTCCCAGGTCTCTGTGGCTGCGCTGTCCACAGGGGAGGCCGCTGGCCACGCGGTTACTGAGCACCCGAAATGTGGCTAAAATCCTTACTGAGACAGACTGTAAGCGGAAAGTACAGACTGTATTGCGAAGTCTGTATGAAAGGGCGTTAGCTGTCTCATTCCTTATTTTCAAATACCGATTGGGTATTGAAGTGATACTATTTTGGATGTATTGGGGAAAATAAAAAATATTATTAAAATCAATTAAATCTGATCCTTTTTACCTTTTAAAAAAGGGTTTTATTTATTCATTTCTAGAGAGAGGGGACGGGAGGGAGAAAGAGAGGGAAACGACGACCTGTGAAACATGGATGTGTGGTTGCCTCTCTCTCACGCCCCCAGCTGGGGACCTGGCCCACAACCCGGTCATGCGCACGGCCTTGGTGGGAATCACATTGTGACCTTTCACTTCGCAGGCAGACGCTCAACCCTCTGGGGTTGAGCCACACCAACCAGGGCTGATGCTTTTTACCTTTTAAAATATGTGGCTACAAGAGATGTAAAACGACAGATGTGGCTCACCTTATATTTATATTGGACTGTCTTGGTCTAGAGGCTTAAAATGGAGCTTTTCTCCAGCCCTCTCACCTTCCTCTGCAGGTGCTTTGGAACAGAGCAGGGGGAGAGGGAAGCTTCTTGGATGTTAAGCATCAAATGCCCCAGAAAATAATTAGGAAGTAATTGGGATTACATTGAAAACCTTGACAACACTGAGTAGAAGCGGTTTAGATTGCATAAACTGGCTGTTCCTTTGTGTTTGCTGTGACGAAAGACCCACATTCCCACCACAGTTGTGCCACTATTCCATGGACCAATTGTCCGTGTGCGAAGTTGGGCCTCTAGGAGTGTTTTGTGCCTTTTAGGACTTATTTGTCGCACACTAAACTTGCTGACACGCCACTTAGAAGAGTGAATACTGTGTATGCACTGTAACAACTCTCTCATAAGTATTTTTGGTGTACATTGTTCCTTAGCACGCACAGGCTGCAGAGTAAGGGCTCCCGGAGTGGGCATCGACCCGATGCGCTGCAAATGATCCAGGCACGGGGGAGTCCCCGGGTGTGCATCGACTCCACACACGGCCACCGCTCCTGCAGGGCTTTTATGGGGAAGCTCGCCAATGATCCGTGCATTAAGGACTCCCTAAATACACATTGACACGATAGACTGGAGTTGTTTGGGTCTATCGTAGCAATGAACCGGGGATAATGGCGGTATCTTATGCACTTGCATTGAGATTGGAGTGCCACGATCTTAATGGCAGAACCAGAACTGCCCCAATTGAGTCCCATTGTGACTCCTGGGGCAGAGTGCATGGTTCTTTGACCTCCTGCGTCATGACCAGGTGACATTGCTAGTGTTTGTTGATGTTTCAACTGACACAAGAGAGTTAGCTGCCAGCCCCCCTAAATGTGCTTTTTGTAATTCAATACCTGGATTAGGGTGGGGGTCCATGTACTGATGGTTTCATGGGTTAATAATATGCTGAAGACCTCGGAAAGGTTATATTTAAAGTAAAAAGGTGGTTTGGACAGACTAAGTTTGGGAGATGTGTATGAGCTTGAGAGTTAATATGGAAAAAAATAACCTCAATCCTGAGAAAATCTAGTCGACTGAACTGAAATAGAAAGAACAAGGAGGCAGTAAAAAGATGGAAGACACTGTTAGAAATCATAAAAGTCATATATTCAATGGTAAAATAATGGAAACACTGCAGAAATGTGTGAACTTAAAAATGAAA
Organism: Carollia perspicillata; assembly: GCA_004027735.1. Lineage (NCBI taxonomy): Eukaryota > Metazoa > Chordata > Mammalia > Chiroptera > Phyllostomidae > Carollia > Carollia perspicillata. The sequence continues at coordinate 20,402 of PVKM010006804.1, forward strand.
TTCTCCCATCCCTTCTTCTGTGCCATCTAGTTTTTTAATTTAATCTTTATTTTTCTCCATTAGCATTTAGTCTCCTAATATTCCCCTCCCCCCAGTCATCACCACACTGTTTTCCATGTCCATGACTCCTTTTTCCTTTTTGCTCAGTCCCTCCACACCCTCACCTCCTTTCCCGACGAGCTGTCGTCCTGTTCTCCGTCTATGAGTCTCTCCCCATTTTCCTTGTTAGTTCAGTTTGTTCATTAGATTCCACATGAGTGAAATCATATGGTATTTGTCTTTCTCTGACTGGCTTATTCCACTTAGCGTAATGTTCTCCAGGTCCATCTATACTGTTGCAAAGTGTAAAATTTTCTTCTATTTGTGGCTGAGTAGTATTCCACTGTGCAAATGTCCCATAGTTGTTTTATCTACTTACCTACTGATGGACACTTGGGCTGTTTCCATATCTTGTTGACTGTAAATAATAATGCAATGAACGTAGGGGTGCTTATGTTCTGTTGAATTAATGTTTTGGATACCTTTGGATATATTCCCAGAAGTGGGATAGTTGAGTCAAAACGCAGATCCATTTTTAACTTTTTGAGGCATCTCCATACCCCTTTGCACAGTAGCTGCACCAGTCTGCATTCCCACGAACAGTGCAAAAGGGGGTTCCCCTTTCTCCATATCCTTGCCAGCACCTGTTGATTTATTGGTGACAGTCATTCTGACAGGTATGAGATGGTATCTCATTGTGGTTTTAATTTGCATCTCTCTGATGATTAGTGCCATTGAGTATCTTTTCAAATGTCTATTGGCCATCTGTATGTCCCCTTTAGATAAGTGTCAGTGTCTATTCAGGTCCTTTGCCCATTTTTAAATTGGGTTGTTTGCTTTTTTGGTGTTGAGTTTTGTAAGTTCTTTATAAATTTTGGATATTAACCCCTTATTAGATGTATTGGCAAATATATTCTCCTCTACTGTGGGTTGTCTTTTTCTTTTGTTGCTGATTTCCTTTGCTGTGCAAAAACTTTTTAGTTTGACGTAGTCCCATTTGTTTATTTTTTTCTTTTGTTTCCTTTGCCTGGGGAGATATATCTGATAAAATATTGCTATGAGCAATGTCCAAGATTTTGCTGCCTATGTTTTCTTCTAGAATTTTTGTGTTTCTGGGTCTAACATTTAAGTCTTTGATCCATTTTGAATTTATTCTTGTGTGCGGTGTAAGAAGGTGGTCTACTGTAGTTTTTCTGCACGTATCCGTCCAATTTTCCCAACACCATTCATTGAACAAACTATCTTTAGCTCATTGTATGTGCTTGTTTCCTCTGTAGGATACTAATTGACTATAAAGATGTGGGTTTATTTCTGGGCTGTCTCTTCTGTTCCATTGATCCATTGTGTCCATTTTTATGAGAGTACCAGGCTGTGCCATCCACTGTTATAATCTGTTCATAATTTTAACATATTCTTTCATGTTTTTATACATATACAAATGTATGTATCTCTTCTTTGTTCATACAAATGGGTAAATCCCAAACATCACTCTTCAATGCCTTGGATTTTGAGTTAATAATATGTGAACATCTTCTCTTTTCAGAACGTTTAGATCTGTTGCATCCTTTGTAATGATTGCATGGAATTCCAAGGTATGGATGTCACAGTTTTTAAATTCATGCCATTTCAACCATCACTGCAATGAATATCCTTATAGATTTGCAGATTTGTGCCCATATGTTCACAGGATAAATTTTTGGCCATGGAAATGCTGGGACAAAGGGATGCACATTTAAAATGGTGATACATATTGCCAAGTTGATAACTGGAATGATTGTACTACTGTACACCCCAACTACCAGTACATTATTTTCCCACTCCGGGCCAGCACAGCATGCCAGCGTGGAGAACACTTCCAGTGTGTGTGAGTGAATTTTCCCACCAGGTTTTCTGCTCAGCTGTATGGTGAGTGCACTGGGGGGCTGTGATAGTTGCAGTGAAGTGCGGAAGTCAGACTACAATGTAGGAAGTCCTGTTAATCGCAGTAAGAAATGATTGCTCCACAGGACACACTGAGATCAGCTGAATTTTGGTAATAGACTATCAATACGGGAAAACTGGAATTAGATCATGTTAACTCATTATGCAACAAACATATTTTTGGAAGTTACAAGTGACTTCTCCACTGGATTGTAAGCTCCTTGAGAGCAAAAGTTTTCTCTCCCTTTTTAAAAAAACAGATTTTATTTATTTATTTTTAGAGAGAGGGCAAGGGAGGGAGAAAGAGGAGAGAAACATCAAAGTGTGGTTGCCTCTTGCTCACCCCCTACTGGGGACCTGGCCTGCAACCCAGGCATGTGCCCTGACTGGGAATCAAACTGGTGACTCTTTGGTTCACAGGCATTGTGGCTTCCCCAGAATTCTGGAATGGAACCTGGCCAATTTTTTTTTCCTTTCTTTTTTTGTTGTTTACTTGCTTTTTAAAATTTGGCCATTTATTGTCCACCATATTCTTGGCTGTACTTGAAGGTGGAGATTCAAGATGGCTGACATTTAATCCTTGTTCCCAGCAGCTCCAGGTGGGAGACACAGAGAGCTGTAAACCAGTTTGAAAATGCACATAGTACAGCAAAGCGAACAATGAACAATTAACTGTGATGGAGTAATAGTTTCCCCAAAGTTCAATATTTGAACTTGGAAGATGATCTGGGAACAGTTTCCAGACTAGCAAGGAAGGACTGCTAGACGGACGAAACCATGATGGGAGGGGTGTAGCTTTGTGGGACCGTTGGCGTGAATGGCTCCCAGGGGTGTGTGTCCAAAGGAGGGGATCACCTCTTACTTATGAGCGGGACTTGAGTCAGATGTCCCAGAGCATAAAGGAAGTGAGATACAGGGAAGGAGTAGGGTTTTCATTCAGGGTCTATATGTGAATTGTAGTGGAGCATTAGGAAGCCATGGAAATCCTGTACCTTTAAAGTGCCTCTTAGTAAAATGGGATGTTTATGTAGGCTAGATCATTTCTAATATATTTTTCAGCTTTAAAATTCTGTGGCCTTGAGTTGCAGGACTTGAGCTTGCCTGTAAAACCTTCATCTGTCCTGAGTGCCAAGGAGCGCTGTGTGATATGTTGGGGTATTCCTTTAAGATGGTAGTAAATGGCAGTTAAAATTTGCTGGACCTAACTCACCTGACCACTTCCTGTGATTTCAAACACTGCATATACTTTTTGGCAAAAACCCCAAACAACAACAACAACAACAACAACAACAACAACAAAAAACAAACAAAAAAACAAGTGAGAGTGAAAGACTAATGAGAATGAAGAAGAAAACAAAACAGGAGCACACAGTTCAAATGATAATTATTCTTCACGTGCAACTAAATCCTATCTTCACTGAAAGTCGTAGACACTGCTTAAGTGGTTTCACTGAAGTATATTGCAGAATTGGATTTCAAAGGTCCTGTTTCTCGGAATTCCCATGCTGAGTGAATTTCATTGGATTTGATAAGCATGCCATCCAGGTCCCCGTCTGTGGTTGAGGGAAACATTTCGACTGAGGCAGTGTCTACACAGACAGAGAACCCTATGACCCATTGATGAGAGACCTCCCTCCAAGCTGACACTAATACTCTCTGAGAATTATTTCCCAGCCCATCTTGCCCAAAAGAATGAGGAACTTGAATTAAGTCTGTGCTGACTTCCAGATGAACTGGATGTAATTCCCCCAGTTCTTAGGCTCAGGGTTTTCCAAGTTGTGTTTGAGGCTATCTAGCAGCAAACAAAATCAACATGAACAGCCTTCCCATAGGACCAAGCATGTGCCGCAATAACATATCTCGTGACCAGTGAGTCACTTGCCTAAAATCAGAGAGTTTGGTGAAATTACTGTTACTAAAGAAAGATGTCTTGCCAGTCCCATTGTCACTGTCCAGAGTCTTGAGTTTTATAGATGAAAGCAAGAGGTCTAAGAGGCTCTGCTGCAACCTTGCAGAGTAGAGCCTTCTGCCCCGCATGCTGATTTGGGGGATTTCCAAAATAGCTTCCTATGAGATCATCTTGAATGTGGAATCCACAGAAACATCCTCCAAGAGGAACACCTAATAGAACCAAATCTGATATTTTCATTGGTGGGGAGCAAGGCCTGGACACTGAAAATAAATTCTGATTTTCTCAGAAATCAAACAGCAGCACAACGTTGTTGAGAGTGTGAAGAGTGAGAATTCTGACCACTTGGGTGGGTAGGCGGCAATCCCAAGTCATTGTCAGGATTTGGGGGACATGCAATCCTTGTTCAGACAGCAGAGTCTTTCATCAATGATCTGCTCCCAGATTCAAAGAGGAAAGTGAAGATTTGGGGGGAAGAATGGTCATTGTGAAAGAGCCTGTCCCTTAACCAGTCTGAGGTAAGGCCTTGCATGGTCAGAGCATGGAATGTAACCATTGGTTGTCAGGAAGCTTATGCATGTTTATACCAGTGAAGACCAGGAGGCCCAAGAGTACCAAGTGGGGCCATGAACAACAGATGAAAGGAATGCCAGTTGTTAGTACCTTACTGATGAGAAATCATCCTACATTTTTTTCAAGGCCGTTTACCAAGAATATTGAGACTAATTTCACAGTAGTTGTACAATTGATAGTTCTGGAACTATATTGTCACTGAAGTTTGTCTCCTTCTTGGGGAAACTGGGGAAAAAACAAAGTTATATCATTTAGAATTAGTATCCAAAAAGACTCTTATGTTCTTATGATCTAACAAAGTGACTAGACTATATCTAGGTGCTTAATAGGCATTGATCAAATCAAGAAGGAGGGAAGGAAGGACCTATTGTTAGATAAACAATAAAGAGGGAACAGAACTGCTTTTTAATCTAATATGGAATAGCTATGTATAAAGAGAGAAAGGCCTGAAAGCCTAAACATATAAGTAATAGGACCTAGCTACTTGTCACTAAAAGTTGAAAAAAAAGGAAAAGCACAATTGGAAAAACTGATCAGTTTCTAAGGTCTTCAGATCCTTTGAAAAACCCAATTGTGGGAAGATCTCTCAGACTACATTTAAATCTAAACACCATCAATTGACTTGAAATCTTGAGTTTTTCATCCAACGAGATGGCTTTGAGTAAGTCACCCATATCTAGTGAACTGTACTAGTATCTCAATACTTAAAGGCTGTGAAGCTCAGAACGCTACAGTGAAAACTGTGGGAACAAAGAGTCCATAATAGAAACTTGCAAAGGTTATTCCAACTTTATGAGCAAAGCAGATTGTCAAGATAAAGCAGAAAAGTTCCAATAAGGAGTCAGAATTTTGTTTGCACCTTAGAAAACATACATGGCATCTTCAGTAAATGAAATTCGGACTGCACACAGATTGAATTCCTGTAAGAGTCATTTAACTGAGAAGACAGAGCCCCCCCGCACATCATTCACATCAAGGGGCTGCAGAGAATTCAGTGTCATACCCAGAATTGTTTTCTTGACATAAAATGCAAGAGATCTCGAGGAGAAAACCTAGATAATATTATAGTTTCATTTGGCACCAGTATTTTAGCTTCAGATCTTAAGGGGCCACCAAAACTATGAGACAGAGAAAGCAATTCTTCAGTGTTTAATGTAGCTGCTTTTAAGATGCACTGGATATTTCTACATCTCCTGGTAAATTCGAGATAGTCTCCTGGTGTACTTTTTCACAGGTTAAAATGTTTTGTGATTGAATATGCTACCACAGTAGTTTTCAAAGTAGGGTTAGCGGGGGAGACACATCAAGATGCTTGTAAAATTTTAAAGGCAGATTCCTTTACCTCTGAAATCAGCAATAAAACCTCCCCCAGTGATTCTTAAGCGCATCCAACTCGAGAACCCTGTGGTTGGGATTGCAATGATGTGATCTAAAGTAATTGGTTGGTGCCTCTAAATATTGGAAATTTTTTTTGCTGGAGGACATAGGTCTGGTTAAACAAATACTTATTTTTAAAAAGAAAAACAGCTTTACTATTTTTCTCAATAGAAAAAAAAGATATTTGCTCATGTAGAAGAAATCAAACAATGTTAGAGGATATAAAGAAGAAAATATTTTATATACTCCTTGTAGATTAGTGGTATTAACTCTTCAAAATCACATTTGATGTAAATAATTTTCTATTTGTCATTTAAAAATGACGGGTTTTACACCTCTTAATAAAATAAATTTATCAGATTTCCCTGTTTATATGTATTACATTTCACTTATGGCAGAGAGGCTGCCATTTTCCCTGGATAATAAAAATCTTCATCTTTTCCCCCCTCTGTTACTTTTATAGTTCCAATTTTTACATTTAAATTGTTGATCCCTCTGGAATTTAACTCAGTGTAAAGAATGAGGCTGGGATCCAGCTCTATTTATTCTTTCCAAATGGCTAGCTAGTTTTTTTCAAGACCAATTCTTTAATAATTTATCTTATTCCCACGGATATAAAATGCTCCTTCTATTATGTTCTAAACGTCCATATAGACTTTCTACCATGGTCATTTGATCACTCTGTATTTCTGTGCCAGGACCACACATTTTAATATCTCATTACTGTTTCTTTTTAGAGATTTCCTGGCTCTTCTTGAATGTTTATTCTTCCAGATGAACTTTAGAATCATTTTTCAAAGTTTCAGAGAAAACCCTGTTGGGATTTTCATTAGAATTGCATTTAATTTATAGATTAGTTTGGGGGAGAGAATTGGCTTCTTTGCAATTCTGAGTCTTGTGTGAGAATGAGACACGATTTTCCTATTGTTCCAGGCTTTGTTTGAAATGTCTCTCGGCGCGTGTCTCGTAAATAGATTTTGTCCGTTACTTGTAAAGCTTGTGTCTGGGTGTTTTAGGGGGTTTTGATGGTTTTATGATTAACCATGTGGTGTTTGGGTATGGGCTTCCAAAAGCTCCCCTCTGGCAGGGAGGGAACGTAAGCCTGGAGCTGGACTGCTGTGTTTCGGGGAGTCAGTCCACAGTGGAAGCCTGTGTTTTGGAGACAAACCCGAGTGGGTCTTTGCTATAACTTCTGGGTTTCTGTGAAGCTTTGGGGAGATTCTCCTCTCTGAGCTTCTTTTCCCATCTGTACAATAGGAAACCTGGCAGGGCTTTGTAAACATCAGCGATAAGACTTGAATCCCCTAATGTGGGGGTTAGTACTTTCTGCATCCTCAGATATGGGAGCTGGTCTGAGGGCCAGGTTAAGGAGTTCATTTCAAAATTCTTTACGAGGTTGAGATTCCTTGAAACTTTCAAAAATGTACTTGTATCCAGAGATTAAAACATGCTCTAAAACAAATACTGTTCGAATAGCCTTCTCTCTCTGGCCCCCCTTCCTATCATAGTATATTTGACGGGAATTGCTCACCTCGTGAGTGTCTGGTTCTGGGCACCATCACTGCTGGGAGGTTTAGCCCCAGGCACATCGAAGCCTGGGTCTTACTTCTTACACCGTTAATTAATGGTTGCTTGGAGAATTGGGGGAGGGGCTCCCATGTGTTAATGGCTTAGAAAAATGCATCCGAGGTACACGGACCATTTGGAGCACCCAGTTAAGAATGATTTGCCACATACAGGGGAGCTCAAAGAAGGCTTTCTCGATCCTGGGCAGTCAGCTAAACCAATAGTTAGCTCCACGTACTTAATGGCATAATCACCAACATAACCCATTCAGCATAATGGTCTTTTAATACTGAAACAATTACTTTGGATAATAAAATAACACTTTTAATTTGCTTGACACCAAATTTGACCTATGTGGATCGTCTGATGGTGAGGTGAGGGGAAGGGGGGTCTGTTGAGTTCTAACTGCATTGCTAAGTGATCGCCCATAATATACTTCAAGCCTGAGATGCTTTAAATGGCTTAGTGGGAAAAATGATTATCGGAATATGCTCTTGCTTTGGAATTTCCCAAATACTTCATAACTTATGTATTGATTTCCACAAGTTTCCTTAGGAAGAAATCGTTAAACCTTGAAGTCGACGCACTCCAATTAAATTTGTTCATTTTGAACAACTGATGTGAGAAGTGGCTATTGGAAGATACAGTCAATCAGCAATGTTTCTGATGAGTAAAAAATAGCTGTGTCCTGGGAGGAAAATGTGAATTTAATTCATTGCCCCACTATGATAGTTCCTTTGTAGCTATTATTTGGATATTGTAAACTGTTTTTATACTGTTTTACACAAATCGAATTGTTTAAATTTTCATTGGTGTTTTTAAATTCTTTTGAGAAGTAGGTGAGTTGTAAATCCTAAATAACTCAAATGCCTTCACTTGTAGACCTACAGACATTTTGGGTCTCATGGTTTGCTGGTGTAGGCAAGGACTCTAGTTTCTTCATTGGGAGGAGAAGAGCTTGGACCAAGCCTGTGAGCACCTGGCATCTAATGCCAGAGATTCTGGTCAGCTTCATCTGTTCCCTGGTTTCGAAGTATTATTTCTATTGTGTAGCTGATTCAAATCTAACAATTAATTTCTTTTAGCTAAGTATGTCTCCCATTTAAGGGCAAATGGTCCCTGGGAAATATTAGGTATTATCAGTCATTTACATGTTAGTGAGAATGAATTGATAACGGTTTTCTTAAAATAAATTAAGGAGATGTTAATAAGTATGCTAGGGAAAAAAACTGGTGCTAGTCACCGGCTAGAATAGTCTACCAAATTACAATTAAGGACAAGATAGTTAATAAAATTTTTTCTTGATAGCAGATTTTGATGTGTTAGAGATGAGATCATACTATTTGTATAATTTTTATGGCCATGCTGTTTTCTATTTATTATTATATCTGTCCCTCCAATGGTTGTATACTATTCCAATGGCTGGCTTTACCAGAATTATTTTTCTGTTCCTCTACTGTCGGATAATTGCATTTTAGCAGTATATACCATGAAAGATGCGTTTAGGCCTGTGAACTACCTTTTTATCAAAGTCTTTGCTTCCATTTTCTTTTCTTTTTCATTTGGATTTTTAAAAGCTGGGCTTTACTTCTCTGAGATGAACCTATACATACAAATACTCCCCATTGCTGAAGGGCCCTCTTGCCTTTTCAGGGCCAGGGAGCTGCAGGTTAAACATCCTAGATCAGTGCTGTGTAAAGTGTATTCGGTGGCCCAGTGCCTGTCTGAACGGTTGGCTGCTGGTCTACAATGAGCCAATACGGAAGCTGAGAGGACTGTTTGGAACTAAAACCTTCCCAGTGATTTGACATCGCCGCACCATCTAAGACAGGGTCGGAAGACAGCCTCAGAGGATGTTGAGCGGTTTGGGTTATGAGTCTGTGTGGTGGGACTCTGTAGGGGTATTAGAACTCGGTATCAATCCATGGCAGGTTGGACAGAGCACAGAAATAAGCAAACAAGCCAGTCCTTCACTTTGGATCAGCTAAAAAGTATTGTCCTAGATCATGGTGGAGGACGCAAACTCCAGGGTCTTCAAGCTCCATAAACGTTCATAGAGGGGAGCACAGAACAGTAGTTAAAAGACAGGCTTGGCTCAAATCTCAGGCCTGCCCATTATTTGTTCTGAGGCCTTTGCCAAATTACTAAGATGCTCTGTGCCTTGGTTTCCTCATCTGTAAAAACAAGAATAACAATAGAATTAACTTCATAATATCATCCTACAGAGAAAGGACTTAGCACACTGCCTGCCATGTATCAGATGCTCAATAAATGGAAAGCACCTTCATTACGTCAATAAGAAGCTCCCAAGCAGGAGGTTTTGGAAGGATTCCTTTATGTGTTGTTATTGCAAAAACACATAGCTCTCCTCCCCTCTCTCCTAGCCCCGATTTTTTGTCAGCTTATCTGTGACCCTAGAGCTGTTTTTGTTTGTTTTCTACAGAAGGTGGGGGCCACCTCCCTTTTCGGGCAGCCTGGTCAGAGCTGACAGGCCAGGAATTCACAGACCCTTCAGAGCCCTCATCTCCGCTCCTTCCTGCACTGTCGCCAACTTAGCAAAGGCTCGGAGTTTATCTCACAGTTGCCAGATGTCTGTCTGTTTGGGATTGTCCCGAATTTTACTGCCTTGTCCTGTTTACAGTCCTCACAGGTCACACAATGGCCCTTTGTCTGAGACCAGGTAGGAGACGTGTATCCATGACTTGTCCACATGTTGGCCCTTCTGCTATCCTGCAGACCGGGTGTATCCGGAGAGCTGAAAGAGTGTCAGAGTTGGTGCTGAAGATCTGGATTCTTATCCTGGCTCTGCCATTTCTGAACCCTGAGCCCCTGCATCCTCATCTGTAAAATGGGGTCGTAATACGAACATCACCATGCAGCTGTGATGACTGAATGAGACAGCCTTTGAAAAGGGCTCTGATGCAAATAAATGCACCTTTTCTTCCATCCTGGTGGCACTGGATACCTTCTATCTTCCCATTTTGTGCTGTGCTAACTGTATAAGGCATTGCACAGAGTAAGTTCCCTACTAGCACATATATTCATAAAGGCAGGGATTTGTCTATTTTATTTATTGCTCTATCCCCAAGTTCTAGAATAATGCCTGCGGATAGTGCATGCTCAATGAATACATGTTGAACAAATTAATTAAAGTGAATTATGCCATCATGTTTCAGCTCTAAGCAACAGAAAACCCTGACTCGACTTGCTGAGCCAGTGAGGACATCTATTATTTCATACCAGTGGGAGTTTGGAAGTAGAGAGGTTCTGTGGTTAATGTGATGGTTCAGTGACTTCATGGTTGGCCCAGGTTCTTCTCATCTTCTCTGTCACTTTCAGGCTAGCTGATCTCATAGTCCTAAATGGCTGCTGCAGTTCCAGACATCACATCTTGACATAGAACATCCAACAGAAGTGGAGAGAGCTTCTCTTTTCCTTGTGTGCCTTTTTATACAGAAACCCAGAAACCCTCTAGCTGACTTTTCTGGAAACCCTTCAGCTGACATTTGCTTATCTGCACACACCCAAACCAGTTACCAGCTTGGATCAGTTAGGATTAATCCTGAGTTTTGTGTGGGTCGGGTAGATACCTAAACAGATTCTCATCTTTGCCAAAAAGGAAGAGCAGAGGGAAGAGCAGTCAACTATGTTGGATATACTTACTCTTCGGAGTCTTAGGGGAAAAAAGAAAGAATGATTAAACAAAAATTAATTAAATAGGTGCATGAACAAGTAAGTGTTTATGTTATATGGACATAATGAGTGGATAATTGCATTTTGAGAGTTGGAGAAATGTACCTTACCCACCTGCCTATTCCAGCATTTGAGTACAAATACTTTTGGGGTTGCCAACTGACTATGTCAAAGGGGGTGCTTAAATGCCAGATGAAGTAGAACAAAATGCATTTTGCAGTGTTGTGCTGTCTCATGGGTTTGGTTAGAGATTCAGACCCAGCAGTATAGTCTCATTGCATCCTGTTTATATAATTATGCAGTATAGTCTCATTGCATCCTGTTTATACAAAGTGTAGACTAGTTCACTTGGCCAGGCTAGCATTTCCCCTGTATTTTCAAGGGAGAAATGATTTGCAAAGAAATGAATAGTCCAAGTAGGTGTATAAAGAATGTGTTAACAAATTATTTTTAATATTCTGCCATATTAAGTAGTTATAGTTTACTTAAGGAGCCCCCTGGAACCTATACTTGACACATTTAAAAGCTTATGTTTGAAAGCACTACATGCATTTACTAACCCAGGGCATTACAAAACACTCTGTAATGCAAATGACCTCAGTGCAGTTATCGCCCTCCCTGCAGTTAGGTTGGATTTGTGAGGGGTTCTTGTGTCCTCAGACTGGAAGTTCTTAGTGGTAACCAGGCCCCAGGAAGCCAGCTCTTGTTTTTGGTGCTCCTACTGTGAAGTTGCCGAGGGTCAGCTGTGGACCTACGTTTAGCACAAGCCTGGGCAGCCAGACTTTCTGTGTCGAAATCTCAGTTTTGCTATTTGTTATCTGTGTGACCTCAGGTGAGTTACACTATCTCTCTATGTCTTTGTTTCCCCCAGAGTAAGATGGGAATAATAGTAGTAACTATCTTCTAGCGTTGGGATGAATACATGAGTTAGTATATATAAAGTTCTTGTAATAGTGCCCGGCTTACAGTAAGTATTAGAAAAATGTTTGTTACTTATTATCATATTTGAATATATGAATTCAACATATGATACTCATATTCAACATATGAATTCATATTAAACATGAATTCAATGTGAATATATCAAATCATATATATTGTGATTTAAAGGACAATGGTTGACCAATTACAAGTCACTTTCTTTCTGGGTTCCTTGAAATGCAGTATTTTCCTCAGTGCATTGGTAAATTTTGTCCAGCATGTCTCTGATGGAGCAGCCATATTATAGCTGGGTAATGTTTCTATGGGTTGCAACTGATTTTAATAAAGTTAAGTATTTGATTCGCTCTCAAGCAATTTGCAATGATTTTATTCCATCGTATACTGATGGATAATTTTTCTGAAATTATCTCTTTAGAAGTGTTAGGGTGTGTCTGAATTTGCCAATGGATAGAGTCATCCTCTATTCGTGTTCACGGATCTGATACTTTAACACTCTGCTAAGGTTGTTGATCTAATGTGGGCATTCGAGTTAGACCCTAAGTTATTATTCCTATTGTTTGGAGTGGCCCAAAGCTTATGAGTACTGGAGAGATGCTTTATCTCCTATGTTCAAGCTGGGAGTGAAGGGAGAGCAATTGACTTATTCTCAGGTCCTGGAATTCTTTCTGCCCATCCAAGCCGCAGAGCATTGTCTCGTTTTAGGTTCTGGCTTAGTCTACAAGAGGAAATCAGTCACACACAGCATCATTGTGGTGCTTCCACACTGAACTTTCTGGGAAAACCAGGAGCTTACAGTCTTAGGAAGTTATTGGGATGAAGGCTTATTTCTGGTTCAACATGGCTCTCTGCCTACCCATTAATCAATCCTTTAATTGACCACTTTCAAGGTGAATTTAAACACAGAGTCCCCTTAAGCCCTGCCCTCAAGTGTAGTGACCCCAAAATCTGATTGTAGACCGTCCATGTTTTTCTGGGGTGCTTATCACAAACTTAGTTGTCCTTTGTGTTTCTTCTCCTGAATGTTGGTGGGAATGAGTCAGATCTTTTTTGTAACATGTGAGCAGCCCAGAGGAAAAGTCTGTTATTTTAAGAGCCAGCCAGGAATTCCTCTCAGGGAGGAGACTGTCTACCACCCTAATGGCAGCATTTGGCTATGAAGATAAGGCCCTCAGGAGATAGGACTGTCTGGAGCTAGACTAGGAAACAGAAAATTGCTTTGTGGAAGACGTTTACAGGAATTTGGGGATGGGGAGGGCAGAGGAGGAAGAAGAAGGGAGAGGAGTGAAGTAAGGGAGAAAGTAAGATGGCAGTTTGATGCACTTGATCAGACTTTTAAGGAAGTAGAGAGTTAGCTCTTTACGAATACTTGTTTTAAGGGATGTTGGCAGAAATCAAGTTTCAAAATCTAGGTTGGCAGTGAGATCAAGAACCTAGCCCAAAGAAGTCATTGGAAAGAGAGAGAAATGACTATGAAAATTTATGCTCTCAGGAGGCCTCAGAAACCCAGCAGAGAACACTGGAGCTCCCACTGGATGTGGGATGGACATTTGAGCCAGTTTTTATTTCAGTCTCTATGGAGGGAGTGACCTCAGCTGACAGCCCGTCACAGCTGCACAAGAGACAAAAAGTATTTATGAGTTACAGAATTATTGGAATACTGCTGTAAAGATGAATGAAATCTTAAAGTGAATTGTATGACTTATGTGTCTCATAAAAAGAAAAGCATATCAGTAACATTTTAAAAAGTTGTTTTGAAGGATTTCTTTATTCTAATGGATAGAGATTGTCTTTGGATAATATAAGTATTTGAAAGATTTAATGAAGTAATCTGAAGCCATGTAGACATTAATTAGAGTTCTATAATTAGAATTATAGTTATAGAAGCTTCCTACTGCAAAATAGAGGGCAATATTTCAATATTTCAGGTTTACTGTGCTGTTAGACCATAGTACCCGATGCATTTTCATATAGCCCGGCTTTAATAATTCTTTCTAAATAACCATTTTGATAGATATTTAATAGTTTTTAAATTAACGTTGGAGTAAAACCCATTTATATCTGTGCTCGTCCCAGTCCTTCCTCGCTCACAAGCGAGCAGTCTGTCTGCTTCCTGTGCAAGGGCCGCCCACACCAACGGCGACACGGAATCCAATCAGAAAAGCCGCATAAAGATGAAAGGTCTCGCCAATGAGAAGCGAACTTGCTAAAGTACACCTTTCAATGAATTTGGACAAAACTGAAAAATGTTGTTGATATCAGATCCTTAGGCTGATTACTGAAGCGTTCGATTGTTCAGTATGTCAATTCATCACTGTCTACCTGGTTATATTTAACACTCTCTCCTGTTTCCAGCACGTCTGCTGAGATAGGCAATTGCTGTCACATGATACCTGCCTCTCAGGAAGGTCAGTAGACCATTGGAGAGGCCGCGGTTTCTGTGCCCCTAGCCCCGCCGCCCCCCCCACCCCCGCCACCTCGATTCTCTCTCAGGTATTGCTGACAGCAGACGGAGCCTCCATGTCTTTCTGGAACTAAAATATTAATACGATTAGGGCTTTTATCCTTCCAACAGTCTAGCCTTGCCTTTTAGGGGCTCTGCAAAACGTCGAGTCTGTTAAGGTGTACCATTGGCTCCCCGGAAACACCTGCCCTTGCTGTCAGGCACCAAAACGCTAACTCTGGACCTGTGCCCTTCCTTTGCACTTTGTGGGAGTGCCAGTTCATGTTTTTGTTTGTTTAGTTTTTAAATTGAAATCTAAATTTTTCAATTATAGTTGACATTCAATATTATGTTAGCTTCAGGTGTACAGCATAGTGGTTAGACATTTATATACCTTATGAAGTGATCCTCCCAACAAGTCTAGTCATTCATGTTTTAAATCACTCTCATCTTTCAGAGACACTTGGATGAGTCTAATTCCATGTTGAGATGGGAGCTCTTGGGGTGCGTTTTAATAAATATTTGATGGGAATGCTAGCCATGGGAGTCCTTCTTATTTACAGAATTAGAAACGGTGTCTCTGAGGCAAGCTGAACTCTGTGGAGGGAGCTGTGTTTATAAAAGTGCATGGCACTCTCGTGCATGGGTTTCGTCCATTTTTCGGAACACAGTAGTTATCCACGTCTCCATTTTTAGAAGTGGTGGATAAATTGCAGAGCACTGCTGTGTGATACCAGTTAAAATAACCATTGTCTGTTCAAGGGTCTTCTTTTAATGGAAGGCAGAATTCACTTTTCTGCATATGTTCTACAAAAATACAATACATATTTCATATGATGTGTAATGTAGATTGTTTTAAAGGACAGTTATGGCATTAATTTAGCTATCCCATTCCGAATGGGCAATGGGCATCAGTCTTGTTCATTAAGAAGTTTAGGCTCTATAGACTTATAGTACAATTACATTTTGCTTTGTGTGGGAGAGAGTTTTTACTCTACATCGCCATTAGCAAAATGTCTACTTTTATTATTTGCTGACAATTTCAAAGGCAGATGAATCTTAAGAACAGTTGCCATTTCTTTTATTATATTGAAATTTCTTGTTGAATGTCAACTGTCAGTAGAATGCAACCATAAACATTTTGACTTCAGTTTTTTTCTTTTTCTTCTTCCTTTTTTTTTATTTCTTCTTGTTCTTGTTCTTGTTCTTCTTCTTCTTCTTTTTTTTTTTTTTAAGAAAAAGCCAATTCATCATGTAGGAAAGGACTGCCTTTTGCAGTCTCAGGTCCTGCCAGAGACAAATGACTGTAAAAATTTAAAATCAATCATTAACAGATTAGCTGTTGGTCCAAAGTAAATAGCAATCAGCTTATTAGGCATCAGGCAGAGTGAGATAAAGGGGAAGAGTTATTGGAAATGAGGATGTTGCTGGGGCTCTGCTTGTCGGGTGGGGCACCAGGAGGCTGTTTCTGTGTGACTCTAATCACAAATGGAAAACCAGGTAGCTGGCTGAATCCGTTGAGTTCCCTGGTCGTGTCAAAGAGAGTCCTGTGGTTTTCTGTTCTAAGTCATGGCTTCATTCACCCTGATTAGCATGGAAGTTGGTCGTGCTCTCTGGCTGTTCTCCTCTTTGTCTTCTAAGCAAGATCTGTCAACTGCTGTTCAGTCAACTCTGCAAAGCAGCCTAGAAATTGTGGCTGAGACTCCTTACTTTCAGGAACTGGACCTTTCTTATCCCTTTCACACTTGGTTCAGATCTCATTATTGGTTAGGCTGAGGTTGGGAAATGAGGGGAATGGTTCATTAGCTGCTTCCCTCTAGTTTTGGATAGGTGATGGCTACCATGCTGCAAGCACCACAGTCGTTATTGTTGCAAGAAAGATCCACTGATGGATGTTCAGTCAGCGGGTGAAGGTTTAAAGGAAAACAGGATATTTGTATGGTCTCAAAGTATCTTTCTTGTGGGGGGCAAATGCAGACAACTCTACTTGAACAAGAAAATAATTTTTAAAAAAGCATCTTCCTCAAGATACATATTAATTACAAAGGAAAATACAGTAACTTCATGGTGGTGAAATCCAGTAGCTGCCCCCTTACCCAAGTGATCAAGGTTATCATCACCAGTAATAAGACAGCCCCTCTTGCTCCCCATTTCCATGATGCACCGAGAAGGACACAACATTATTTTTGTGGTATTCTTCTAAACAGCAGACAAACCCATTCTGAAGAATAAGTGACCAGTAATCTTCAAAAGTGCCAAGGATAAGAATGTCAAGGAAGACTAGGGAATTGTCATGGATTTGAAGAGGCTGAGGAAGACAATACAATACATTGTCGAATTCTGGATTGGATCCTAGAACAGAAAAAGGACATTAGTAGAAAAACTGGTGAAGTCCAAATAAACATTGGCATTAGGAGAAGCTGGGGGAAGGGAATATGGAACTCTCTGTACTATTTTTTTGCAACTTTTCTGTAAGTCTAAATAAAAGGTTTGGTTTTTTTAAAGGAATGATGCACTGAAAGAAAAAAAATTGTGTGAGCTCCAGAAACTTCTGCTGCAGAATGCAGCTTGTAGTTTGGGCTAGTTTTAGCTTTTGTTCACAATGGTGCTTTATTTTGGTCAAAGCTGGAGTAGACTATTGCTTTCAATGGGAAAAAAACAAAACAACACTCTTGTGTGGGGCCTTTCTTCATGGTTTCCTTCTGTGATAACACGTTGCCGAGTACATTCACGAAGGACGATCACAGTGAGTGGAATGTTGGATTCTGCAGTTTGTGAGACTTGGATTTTCAGTGTGTGTGAATTGTATCGTGTCATTAAATTCTCATGGAAGTGCAGGCTCGCAGGGGTTGACTCTGCTTCATCCTGCAGGTCTGGGTCCCCTTCTACTTGGACCAGGAGGCTAACTGGGACGTAATCTTCTCAAGGTGATGACTGCAGCACAAGAGGGCAAGCCCCACCACACAAACACATTTTGAGCCTCAGTTTGTGTTCTGTTGGTCAGAGCAATTCACTTGGTCACAGCCAAGTCAAAGGGTTGGGGAGGTATTCTCCTCCCATGGAGGCTGGGGAGATAAATTAAATGTTTTTAATAATATATCTAATTAACCTTGATACTCCTAGCCTTTGCTGTCTCTACCATGTGGCTACTTTTGACCTGCTCTGCAGAGCCCTCTCCCCTGGTTTAAGCATAGGTACTGAAAGATTGCCCTGTCCCCATTGATGTGCACAGTTAAAAAAAAGTTTTATTGTTGTTCAAGTACAGTTGTCTCCATTTTCCCCCACCACTGCCCCTCACCCCACCCATCCCCACCTCCCACCCTCAATCTTACCCCCTTTGGCTTTATCCATGGGTCCTTTATACATGTTCCTTGATGACCATTCCCTTTTCCTCCCATCATCCCTCCCCACTCCTTTCTGGTCACTGTCATTGTGTTCTTTATTACCATGTCTCTGGTTATATTTTGCCTGCTTGTTTCTTCTGCTGATTAGGTTCTACTTATAGGTGAGATCATATGGTATTTTTCTTTCATCACCTGACTTATTTCACTTAGCACAGTGTTCTCCAGTTCCATCCATGCTATTGCAAAAGGTAGAAGCTCCTTCCTTCTTTCTGCTGTGTAATATTCCATTGTGTAAATGTACCATTTTTTTTGATTCACTCATTTACTGATGAGCACTTAGGTTGCTTCCAACAATTGGCTATTGTAAATTGTGCTGCTATGAACATCAGTGTGCATAGGTTCTTCTGAATTGTTTTTTCAGGATTCTTAGGGTATGATCCCAGCAGTGGAATTGCCAGGACAAAAGGTAGTTCTATTTTTAGTTTTCTGAGGAAATTTCGTACTGTTTTCCACAGTGGCTGCCCCAGTCTGCATTCCCACCAACAGTGTAGTAGGATTCCCTTTTCTCCACAACCTCGCCAGCACTTGTTGTTTGTTGATTTGTCTATGATGGCCATTCTGACTGATGTGAAGTGATATCTCACTGTGGTTTTAATTTGCATCTCTCTGATGGCTAGTGATGCTGAGTATCCTTTCATATGTCTCTGGGCCCTCTGTATGTCTTCCTTGGAGAAGTGTCTGTTCAGGTCCTTTGCCCATTTTTTAATTGGTTTGTTTGCCTTCCTGGAGCGGAGTTGTGTGAGTTCTTTATATATTTTGGAGATCAAACCCTTGTCTGAGGTATCACTTGCAAACATATTTTCCTACGCAGTTGGTTCCCTTTTAATTTTGCTGATGTTTTCTTTAGCCATGCAGAAGCTTTTTATTTGGATGAAGTCTCATTTGTTTATTCTGTCCTTTATGTTCTTTGCTCTAGGGGACATATCAGTGAAAATATTGCTGCATGAAATATCTGAGATTTTTCTGCTTTTGTTCTCCTCTAGGACTTTCACGGTGTCACAACTTATATTTAAGTCTGTTATCCACTTCAAGTTTATTTTGGCGTATGGTATAAGTTTGTGGTTGAGTTTCATTTTCTTGCGTGTACCTGTCCAGATCTCCCAACACCATTTGTTGAAGAGGCTATTTTTACTCAATTTTTTGCTTCTGCTCTTTTTGTCAAATATTAATTAACCATAGGGACTTGGGTTTATTTCTGAGCTCTCTATTCTGTTCCATTGATCAATGTGTCTGTCCTTATGTCAATACCAGACTGTTTTGATTACCATGGCCTTATGATATAGTTTGATATCAGGTATTGTGATCCTTCCTACTTTGTTCTTCTTTTTCAAAATTGCTGCAGCTATTTGGGGTTGTTTATGTTTCCATGTAATTTTTTGAAATGTTTGTTATGTATCTGTAAAATATGGTATTTTAATGGGGATTGCATTGAATCTATAAATTGCTTTGGGGAATATGGACACTTTGATGATGTAAATTCTTCCAATCCATGAACATGGTATGTGCTTTCATTTGTTTGTGGTATGTTCAGTTTTCACTTTACCATGACTTCTTAGTGGTCTCCTGAAAGTGAAATGCCCTCTCCATTATGTTACAGTGAGAGTGGGTTCCTACAATATTGTTAAAGAAATGTATTAAAGCTCCCTGCCTCAGTTTCCACATAGGTATGTTGACATCATCACATTAGCTGGGTCACATGACTCTGTGCACCAGGCACCATCAGGTATCCAGGATCACCTCTCATATCTGGATCTCAGGCCCTCCTCACAGACAGGCTTGCCCTGCCAGACCCCACCCCTTATGGTAGTTCTCTCCTGTAATCTCTCCATCCTTCCCACAACCTGCCTTCCCCTCTCAAGATATGTACAACATTTTCTGACCAATGGTTATAAAACAGTTCAAGTTTCCTAACTTGTTTGTTTGGCTTTCCCCAGATGCTTCCTTGGCTCCCCCAATTCAGTGGATTCAAGTAGTTGTGTGTCCAGAGACTTAGTCTTCTGTCCCAGAGTATTAACGTTTTGAATCGGAGAATCTTACTTACCTTGTATCCATTGCAGTGAGTTACATGTGACCCACAATAGTTCAAATTGTCAAAAGACATCTCTTCTATGGAGCTAAAATTCTGAATCTTTCATAGCCTGACCCAATCCTTTATCCTCTGATTTTGTACATTTTCTGACCACTTGATCTGACCACTTTTCTCATTGACTCATGGTCATGTGCCGCTGTACCATTGCTTTGCCTTCTCAGGGCCCAGGGTGCCCCTCCTCTCCTGTCTTCCATTCAAACCCTATCTACCCTCAGGGCTCACCAAATTCCACCTACTCAAGGAAACTTCCTCCAGCTGCCCCTGCCTTAGGTGATTTCTCCATTTTTCTATGCCCTGGAGTATATGGTCTAAACTATAGTTTAACATTTAGTTATTCTTTTTTTAATTTAGAAAGATTGTACTTATTTATTTTTCAAGAGAGGGGAAGGGATGGAGAAAGAGAGGGAGAGAAACACTGATTGGCTGTCTCTCATACATGCCATAACCAGGGACTGTACCCACAACCCAGGCATGTGCCCTGACAGGTAATTGAACCAGCAACTTTTTGGTTTGTGGGATAACGCCCAGCCAACTGAGCTACACCAGTAAGGGCTTTAGTTATTCTTATATTTTTGTTTTCTAACTGTACATATAATGTAACAACATAAATAATCTTAAGTAACTAATTTGGTTCTAATGGCTTCGTGATCTGAGTTCACACCCAACACTGCTTTTGTATCCTCCCTGGCCAACAATATGATTTTAAGCACATAGTAGGACTTCCAGGAATTCACGATCAGTTTCAAAATTTAAATCACAAAATGAATTTTTTGCTTTCTTTAAATTAAACAACAAGCAAAAGCTAAGGAGAAAGAAGAATTAAAAATGAGCAAAAGAAATCTGAATGTGAATATAAAATATTTTTAAAGAAATAGCCCTGGCTGGTGTGGCTCAGTGGATTGAGCACTGGCCTGTGGACTGAAAGGTTGCAGGTTCGATTCTTAGTCAGGGCTTATGCCTGGGTTGTGGGCCAGGTCCCCAACTGGGGGCATGCAAAAGGCAACCAATCACTTTCTCTCACACATCATGTTTCTTTTTCTCCCTCCTTTCCCCTCTCTCTAAAAATAAATAAATAAAATCTTTAAAAGGCTGGTAGCTTTAAATTGGAAAGAAAATTAGTGCTTTGAAGAGGAAGAGGACATTATTTACAAAGAGAAAGTTATTTTGGATTTATTTTTGTCACATGATGAATCGATACTAACTATTCCAAACTCTTATCTGAATGTAATAATAGCTTCTGTGTTCCCAGTGTTTTGTGGCTGAGTGAGGGCGAGATCATTTATCGCCCTCCCTGGTACAGGAAGATAAGAAACTGAGGGTCAGAGCATGTGTATGCTGTACCCGACACCCGCTGCTGCTAAGTGGCAGAGCCTGGCCGAAGCTGTCTTCTGGCTTCAAGTCCAAGGTTCTTCCTGCCACCCATGCTACAAATCTCTGCTCTTTGAGGACGAATCCTTTTCTATACTTTCCTGGGGTAATTGTGTGAGTTTTGTAGAAGATCTATCATTCTGAAGATGAATTGAACTATAAGGTAAACATTTAAAAGGAGAGAAACAGAGTTGGAATGAGATTCTGGTGTCGTTGGTGCCTGGCATTATAACCGATGACATAATGGAACCCCGATCACAGAGTGGGTGTAATAGATAGAGGCTCTTAAGCATTTGCAAGTGTGGATAAAGTGGCTGCCTTTCATTAATGAGGGCAGGTGCTGGAGTCTGCAATCCACTGTGCACTGGGTTGGTATTAGCCTGGTAAGTTTCTGGCCTAGTTGACAGCCTTTTTGTTGTCCTGAGTTGCTTTTGTACTAAATGGTCGAGAACATTCGTTCTCAAATTGTAACTTGTGTCATTTCTGCCTGAACTTGATTGAAGTTCCGAAGTAGAACAACCCCACTGGTAAAGATTCTTGTTAATAAGTCCCACACGGGTATGCAAAGGGTTTATATGAAGAAATAAGTCGACTAAATAAAAATTCTATGAAGAGGTGAGACTTGGAGAAAAGGCATACTTTTTTTTTTTTTTGAGGGAGACTGGGGAGGTGCCTTAGAGCCTCTCACAAAAGCTTTATTTTCAAGCACAAGATGGAAATTAGAATAAAAATAAGGAGAATTTAGTTTAGAGCAGCCTTTTAAAATCTGTGCCCCTTAGCAGAAGGCCAGCCATTTCCACGGAAGCCCGGCAGCCTCGCTGCGGGGCCCTTCTGCTCAGGAGTAAAAACGGCAGCCCTTCTGCCTCAGTGCTGATACCGCACACATCCAGCCTCAACCTGCCACTCGCACGGGCCCATTACCGGCCTCTGGCCGCAGCATCCAGGGGGACTGCCTTGCAGCAACCGCTCATCCGTTTGCGGGGAGGAGGGATGGTCATTACCAGCACAGGATGATTTTATTTTGTCTGAATTATTTACAATGGAAGGAAGCAGTTTGGAGGGGAGGGGACGTTAGGAAGTGTGCTCCAACCCACTCCCATTGATTCTACCCAGAGCGAGAAGAGCAAAACCTAAGAAAGATGACTTCCTTTTCTTTCTCTCTTTCCTCTCCCACCCCCAAGCCTTAGAAATAAATAAATAAATAAATAAATAAATAAATAAATAAATAAAGCAACCGGAAGCCATTGGTGGTTGCGGGGTGGGGGTGGGGTAGTGGCCGGGACTTGGCGGAGGGCTAATTCGCATCATTGTAGGTGCACCCTGGCCAGAGCTTTCAGTGCTCGGTTCTCTCTCCCTGCTCTCATTCTGCGTGTCGTTGCATAATGAACGGCACGTCTGGACTTAAATCCCATTTGGAGGATGTGCAGTTGCGGAACCTGTAATCAGAAGAGCCGGGCTTTAATCCCAGAGGTGCCATTCCCTTATCGGTTTTGTTCTTTTTTTTTTTAATTTAAGATT
>PVKM010006805.1:0-43178 GCA_004027735.1 Carollia perspicillata
GACCTCTCCTGTGAGGCTGGGAGCCTCTCCCGGCACCTTTTCAATAGGTGTTTTTAGGCTTTATTGCCCGTTGCTGGGGCCCTGGGCTGTGCGGTCCGTCTCACTGCCCGTTCTTGCCTAGTTTATCTGCACGCGAATGTGTGTCCACGGTTGGCCAACTGCCCTGCGTGCCCTGCGTGCTCTGCTGGTCTCCTCCCTGCGTCTGGGGTCTGCAAGCTCCATGCCACCTACGCCGCCTGGCGCTCCCGAGCCTGGCAGTTACCACGTTTTCCTGCCGCTTTCCCTCTCTGCCCGCTCCTGACTCCACCCCTCTTACTGGTCTGGTTGAATGTTTGTTGGACTTCCATAGTTCAATTTTCTGTGTTCTGGTTATGTTATTGTTTATAAATATTTGTTGTCCTTAATCTTGGTTGTGAGAGGAGGTACGGTGTTTCCACCTATGCCTCCATCTTGGCCGGAAGTCCAGTTCAGCTTTTTTAGGAGACATAGAGCTAGTCAGATTATCTGTATCTTTTTGAATGAGGTTTTATAGTTTATATCTTCCACAGATTACTGTTTTTTGCCATGTATGATGCACACTTTTTTGCCCAAACTTTTAAGGGAAAAATAATGCATGCATTATGGGTAGTACTAATTCCATATCTATATAAATGTTTTAAATTTTTTTGTTTATGCTGATGCATTAAAAGTGTAACTCTAGAAAGTAGTAACAATAGCTGCATGCAAAATAATACCCTGGATTATAATAATCGGTTTTATTTGTAAATACAAATAAATAAATAATTGAATTAAAAAGTAAAGCGAAAGACTTTTTTTCTGAAAGTTTGGGTCAAAAACGTGGGTGTGCATTATACATGGCAGAATTATGGTATGTCAACTTCACCTAAGTAGTCAAATTTGTTGGCATAAAATAGTTCACAGTATTTCTTATCCTTCTAATAGTGATAGAACATGTAGTGATGTCACTTGTCTCATTCCTGATACTGATTTTGTCTTTTCTCTTGTATTCTGTATATTATTTTCCTCTATCAGTCTGGCTAGACTAATCTGAAAACACTGGCTTTTGGTTTCAGATTTTTCTCTATTTTCCTGTTTTCTATTTCACGATTTCTGTTGTTATTTTTATTACTTATTTGTTATGCAGACTTTGAGTTTAGTTTGTGTTTCTTAAGCTTAAAGTGAAAGTCAATGCTTTGGTGTATTGCTTCTCTGATACAGGTGTGGACTGCCATAACCTGCTTTCTAGGTATTTTTGCAGCAGCTACATGCCAGAAATATTGACAAACTGTGTTTTCATTTTCATTCAGTAACAAATACATTCTAATATCCCCTTCGACTTCTTTGCCAGATTGGTTGAGAGTATTAATTTTCAAATATTTGGGAGATTTTCCAGACACTTTTTCTGTGACTGATACCTAATTCAGTACCCTTGTCAGAGAACATACTTTCCAATATATGAATCTTTTTAAACCTTATCTGATTTGTTTTATGGTCCAGAATATGGTCTTGGTAAATGTCTTTTTTACTTGGAAAATCTACAAGTTCAGCTGTTGTTGAGTGGAGTGTTCTACAAGTGTCATTACACTGGTTGATGGGATATGGAAAGCATGAACAACACTTACTGATTTTCTGTCTTCTTGTTCTGTCATTTATTGATAGGAGTGTGGAAGTATACCATAGTTTTTTGGATTTGTCTATTTCTTCCTTCAGTTCTGTTGGTTTTTGCTCCTTGCACTTTGAAGCTCTTTCATTAGGCGCATGAAAGCTTAGGAGTGTTTTCTTGACGAGTAAACCCCTTTGTCATTATAAAATGACTTTATCCCTGGTAATCTTTGCTCTGAATTTACTTTGTCCAATACTACTATAGTCAGGTCTTTTGACTAGTGTTAGCATGGTCTGTTTCAGTCCTTTTTTTTTTTTTTAGCCCGGATAAGTCTTAACGAGTGGGTTTTTAAAAGAATTCTTGCGGGAGGTTATGTTTTCTTACTGACCTCAGAAAAGGAGGGAGGGAGATAGGGAGGAAAACATCAGTCAGTTGCCTCCCTTATGTGCCCCAACCAGGGATCAAACCCACAACTTAAGTATGTGACCTGATCAGGGATCAAAACATCGACCTTTTTGTGCCCAGCGAAATGAGCCACCCAGCCAGGGCTAAAATGAGTGTTTTGTTTATTTCTTTTTTTGTAAGCAACATAACAGTTGTGTTTTGCTTTTTCAAACGTTCAGTTTGATGATCTCTGCCGTTTTTTTCATTGTGGCAAAGTATCCATAAAATAAAAATCATCATTTTAACCACTTTTAAATGTAAAATTGAGTGGCATTAAGTAAATACACAGTATATGCAAATGCCACTCATTTCTAGAACTTCTTCATTCATCCCAAATATAAACTCTACCCATTAAGCAATAATTCTTTGTTCCTTCTACTTTCTCCCTCTTTGAATTTTCCTATTCTAAGTACCTAATATAAGTGGGATCTAAAATATTTGTCATTTTGTCACTAATTCACTTAGCATGTTTTCAAGATCCATCCATGCTTAGCATGTTTCAGAGTTTCGTTCCCTTTTAAGGCTAAATAATATCTCATTGTATATATCACATTTTGTTTGGACACGGTTATTTTTACCTTTTAGCTGTTGCGAATAATGCCACTATGAACAACAGATTAGTGCTTTGGATATATACTGACAATTGACTGCCTTTCTTTCATTTCTTTTGTGTATATGCTTATGAGTGGAATTGCAGAATATGATAATTCTGTGTTTACTTTTTTGAGGAACTGCCAAACTTTTCCCAGTCTGTGCCTTGTAATTGGGGCATTGTGGTTAGATTGAAATCTATCATCTTACTATTCGTTATCTGTCTTTTTGTTTCCCTTTTCCAATTCTGCTTCTTTTGGATTGTTTTTTTAATGATCCAATGTTATCTCTCTTTCACTCCCTCTCCCTCCTCATTCCTCCCCCCTCATCTCTATGTCTCCTAGCTTTTTAAGTACTCTAAAGAAGAGTACTTGAAAAGTACTCATTCAACCCTGAGTTTCTTCACTTTGTGTCCTTGGCTCATTCATTAGTTTTCTGTTCTTAGGAAAATGACTTATGCTCCCCTCAACTCTGAAGAACTGGAACTCCCTGCATTACACTACACTGCCCTATTGTCTTTGCATTTGGTCATCTCTATGAAAGGTGAAATAAGGCAGTGTCACTTTGTTTGACCTCAGCTGGGAGTGTGGGTGTAGATTTTTTATAGTTCTGCTCATGTTTGCAAATGACATTAAGAGCCACAAATATGGATTCAGGGGTTACAAAAAATTTTAGGGAGTAGGTGAATTTACAGAATTTTGTGAAAAATGAAGTAAGCGATATGTATATTAAATACTACATAGGGTAGTTGTATGGATTAAATCAATTAATACAATTTAAGTGCTTCCAACAGTACCTAGCACAGAAACACTTGATATTTCAGAATTTTATTTGGTGGGTTAGTTTTCAGTAGTTTATATGTCCTGGTCAAAGTGAAGATATTTTTGTATCTAACACTAGATAACACTATGTAGTATAGAATTGTGCACTTTTTTCATGTAGTGAAATCTTGGTTTCCTAACTTGCTTCTTTTTTCCTTTCTCTTCCTTCTGTTTCACTGAATACTTTTTAAATGACAGGCACTGCCGTAAAGGCAGAGGGGATAATAATGAATTGGGGATGGGGGTTGGTCTCTGAATCTGCATTTTATTTTCTGCAATATGGTATTCCTTTGGAGCTGGCTACTGTATATTTTTAGACAGTTTTATTGAGATATAGTTTACATACCATACAGTTCACCCATTTAAAGTCTATAATCCCTTTTTTTCATATATTCACAGATGTATGCAACCATCACCATAGTCAATTTTTGAACATTTTCATCACCTCAGAAAGAAACCTGTACCCTTTATCTACCATTCCTTTATTCCCTGCTTCGACTTTCTCTGTCCCTAAGAAACGACTAATCTACTTTCCTAGCTCTGACTTTCATATGAATGGAATTATAGTATATGGTTGTGGGGAGCTGACTTTCATTTGAAAACATTAGGTTTTCAAGGTTATATTTATGTTGAGCCTGTATCAGTACTTCATTTTTTTAAATGACCAAATAATGTTTCATTGTATATGTATAGCACATTTTGTTTATCCATTTGTGTGCCCAGAGACATTTGGGTTGTTTTCACCTTTTGATTATTATGAATAGTGCTGCTACATTTATGTACAAGTTTGTATGGACATGTTTTCATTTTATTGGGTATATACCTAGGGGTGGAATTGCTGAATAACATGGTAACTCTGTGTTTAATTATTAAAGAAATTGCCAGACTATTTTCCATAGTGGCTGCAACATTTTACATTCCCACCAGCTATATTTGAGGGATCCAGTTTCTCCAAGTAATTGCTGACACTTGTCATCACGGTCTTTTTTTAAGCCATCTTGGTGGGTGTGAAGTGGTATTTCATGGTGGTTTTGATTTGCATTTCTCTTGTGGCTAATGATACTGAGCATCTTTTTGTGTGCGTATTGTTCATTTGTGTATTTGAAGAATAGTCTTTTCAGAGAGTTTGCCTATTTTTAAATTGGGTTATCTTATTTCTTAGTCCTCACCTGAGGATATGTTTTATTGATTTGAGAGAGAGAGGAAGGGGGGTGGAGAGAGAGAGAGGGTGAGAGGGAAAGAGAAAGAAAGAGATACATCCCACACGCGTGCCCTGACCAGAGATTGAACCCACAACCTAGTATGTGCCTTGATGGGGCGGGGCGGGAGGGGGATCCATTCCTGCAACCTTTTGGTGTTCAGGAAAATGCTGCAACCAACTGAGCCACCTGGCCAGGGCATGTCTTTTTATTATTGAATTGTGAGAGTTTTTAAAAACTTATGTTATGAATATAAGTTCTTCATTAGGTATATGATTTTCAAGTTTGTTTTTTTCCATTCTGAGTTGGCTTTCCACTTTCTTCACAGTGTTCTTTTGTAACTGGCACCTTGGGGTCCAGCCACTTATCACCATGTATATACATACATGAAGATTGGTGGGGAAGGAAATAGGTTTTTATAAACAGGGTTCCCAATTTGAAGGGGCTGGGAGCATTCCTGCTCTGAGCCAACCTCTTCCGCCAAAAACTGAAAATTAGCCACCCCCAGGAAGATTAAAGTTCAAATCCATGTCCAGAAATTTCCCTTTATTGTGTGTCTGTATCCCAAGGTTGCTACTTGACTGTTCTCTGTCTCTACAGTTCCATGCTTTCTCCCTCTGGTGCCAGAGTTGCTATCACCTCGAAGCAACTCTCTGTTCCCCTCTCAGGATCTGGGGTGGGCTGACAGACTACCCCAGACAGTTGTGCAAGGGAAGCTCCAGCTGGGAACTTCTCAGCTAACACCTCTGTGTGCTGCTGTCAGGGTGAGAGAGTGAAAGCAGTCCAGGACCCATGTGTTGTGCTGCATTGGGTCACAAAGGCTGGTGCCCAGGGCAGCACACATCTGAGCGTGGAACCCTGCCTCTGGGAGCTGGCTTCCAACCCTGTAAGGCCTAACCCCCGAGTGGTCCTGGAGTCTGCTGCTCCCGTCCATGTGGCTCAAAAGCAAGAACCCAAGAAGCCAAAACGGCGAGTTGCCAAGTGTCCCAAGAGACCAAGAGTGAACGTTTTCCTGCCTTCTGTTTAAAAGTCCTCTCCCAGAATCCCATATACTCTGGAAGCCAGTGTGAGTGTCCACCTTTTTATCCAGTAAGAGCTGTTGGCCATGTTTACCATTGCCCTTCTTTCAGCTGCCATGTTGCATAAGGGGGCAAAATCTTGAACCACCATGCTCTGTATAAGGCTTCCTTCTGCAGAGTCACAAGCTGCCTGACTGCCTCTGGCAATCTGCTGTGGCCCCTCCCTTCACCAGGAGGGCAAGCCACTTTTAATTATAAATTCTGCCTGGGGGTTTTCTCCCTGCCTCCTGCCTTTACCAGCAATTTGGCCTGCCACTCTGTTACATTTTGATGCGTAAAAGTTCTTAATTTTAATGATGAAGTCTATTGTTGTTATTGTTGCTTGTGCTTTGGGTATCATAAATAAGAATATATTGCTAAATTTATGCCTGTATTTTTGTCAAAGAGTTTTACAGTTTAAGCTCTTAAATTTAGGCATATGATCCCTTATAAATAAACTTTTGTACGTGGTGTGAGGTTAGCGGCCAACTTTATTTTTTATTTTTATTTTTCTATGTGCCTCTCCAGTTGTCCTAGTACCATTTGTTGAAAACTGTTCTTTCCTCATTGAAAGGTCTTGACTCTCTTGTCAAAAGTCAGTTGACTGTAGATGTATGGGTCTATTTCTGGTTTTTTAATTCTCTTCCTTCAATTTATATGTTTATCTTTGTATCAGTACCACACTGTTTTGAGTACTGTTGCTTTGTAGTTTGTTTTATTTTATTTTTATCTTTTATAATTATATTTTATTGATTTTGCAATAACAGTTGTCCTGATTTTTTTCTCCCTTGCCCCCTTCCACCCCAAACCCCCACATGCTCAGGAAATAGCCCCAACATTGTTCATGTCCATGGGTCATGTGTATAAGTTCTTTGCCTACTCCATTTCCTATACTGTATTTTACAGTCTCTTGGCTATTCTGTAACTACCTATTTGTACTTCTTAATACCCTCACCTCTTTACCCATTTGCCCACACCCCCCTCCCATCTGGCAACCATCAAAACACTCTCGGTATCCATGATTCTGTCTCTTCTTGTTTGCTTAGTTTGTTTCTTTGAATTTAATTGTTGATAGATTTGTAATTTTTGCTGTTTTATTGTTCATAGCTTTAAATAAGTCCCTTTAATATTTCATATAATAATGGTTTGGTGATGATGAACTCCTTTAGCTTTTTCGTGTCTGGGAAGCTCTTTATCTGCCCTTCGATTCTAAGTGATAGTTTTGCTGGGTAGAGCAATCTTGGCTGTAGGTCCCTGCTTTTCATGACTTTGAATCCCTTCTTGCCAATCCCTTCTTGCCTGAAAGGTTCCTTTAGAGAAGTCAGCTGACAATCCTGTGGCATTTCCCCTGTAGGTAACTGCTTTTTCTCTTGCTGCTTTTGATCGTCTCTTTATCTTTAATCTTTGGCATTTTAATTATGATGTGTCTTAGAGTGGGCCTCTTTGCATCCATCTTGTTTGGGACTGTCTGGCTTCCTGGACTTGCATGTCTATTTCCTTCACCAAATTAGGGAAGTTTTCTTTCATTATTTTTTCAAATTTTCAATTTCTTGCTCTTTCTCTTCTCTTTCTAGTACCCCTATGATAGGGATGTTAGAACGCTTGAAGTTATCTCAGAGGCTGCTTATACTATCCTCTTTTTTTTTTTTTTTTGGATTCTTTTTTACAGTTGTTGTTCTAATTGATTGTATTTTGCTTTCTTATATTCCAAATCATTAATTTCATTCTCATCTTCATGCATTCTACTGTTATTTCCCTGTAAATTGTTCTTATTTCAATTAGTGAATCCTTTGGTTCTCCTTGCATCTCTTTTATGCTATTGAGGTCCTCAGTAGGCTCCTTGAGCATCCTTATAAACAGTGTTTTGAGCTCTACATCTGATAGATTGCTCATCTCCATTTTGTTTAGCTCTTCTTCTGGAGTTTTGATCTGTTCATTCATTTGGGCCATGTTTCTTTGCCTGCTTCTTTTGGCAGTCTTTCTGCATTTGTTGCTATGCATTAGGTAGAGCTGCTTTGACTCCATGTCTTTGTAGTGTGGCCCAATGTAGTCGGTGTCCTGTAGGGTCCAGTGGCACAGCCTCCCCTATCACCCAAACTGGGTACTCAAGGTGTGACGTTTGTGTGATCTGAGTATAACCCTCTCTTGTAGTTGAGTCTTGGTTGCTGTTAGCAGATCAATGGGAGGGATTTACCCAGGACTCTCTGCTGCAAGGATTGGTTGTGACCACTTACTACCAACCTCTGCCTTCTGTGTAGGATCAGCTGTGCAGGGGCAGGGTGATGGTGCTCCGACTGTGGTCTGTAGCTGTCCAGTGGATGAGCTGGCCCTGGGATTTCCTGGGTGATGCAGGCCAAGGTCAGTCCCCATCTGTGTTTTGCTTGTGGCCACCCTCCCTGAGCTATACAGCAATCTGAGATGGCTGCTGCTTATGCTGGGCTTGGAGATTTTCAGGCAAAACCAAGCTGTGAATCTAGGCTGGTTGCTGCTAGTGCTAGATCTGGGACTCACTGAGGCCAGCTGTTGCTTGTTTGAGAGGATTTAGGAGGTTGGGAAGTATGAGCCAAGAGCAGTCATTCATAATGGAAAAGCAGCTTGGGTGGGTCCAGAAATTGGGTAGAACATTGTCTCTGGGGATATCCAAGGTGGGTTCACATAGTGTTAGCCAAGTTGATGAAGTCTCAGATATGACACCAGCTTGCTGGCTCTGTGGGTAGAGGGCTTAGGAAAGGGATTATGGCCTCTGCTTGCCATAATGCTAGACACTTCATTTTCTCCCTGTATGCCACTGGTGCCTTTGAAGCTGCTGCCCCAGCTCTGGAGCTCAGAGGGAGTGAGTCTGACTAGGTGGAGTCTGTGTGGAGGAACTGCTTCGTGTCCTAGAAGTTTCTTCCGCCAACTCAATCTCCACTGGTTTTTGCAGCTAGAAGTTGTGGGGACTTATCTTCCTGGCACTGGAACTCCAGGCTGGGGGGCCTGGTATGGGGCTGGGACTCCTCATTCCTGAGATAGCCCTCCTGAATTTTTATCCACCTGGGTGTGGGACCATCCTATTCTATGTCTACGCCCCTTCTACCAGTCTGGATGGATGTGGTTTCTTTAATTCCATAGTTTTCAGACTTCCCTTCAACTTGATTTCTGATGTTCCTGAGTGATGATTGTCTTATATTTTAGTTGTGATTTTGATATGGTTGTGCAAGAGGAAAGTCATGTCTGCCTATGCTGCCATTTTGAATGGAAGTCCAAGTGTAGTACGTTTTGAAATTGGGAAGAATAAGTCTTTCTATTTATTTTAGTGGGCATTTTCAGGATTGTTTTGATGATTCTGCTTCCCTCACAGCTCCTTTATTCATTCATTCATTCATTCATTCATTCATTCATTTTTATTGAGTTTATTGGGGTGATACTGGTCAACAAAATCATACAGGTTTTAGGTGCACAACTCTACAACATCATCTATACACTGCATTATGTATCCACCACCCAAAGTCTCCTTCCATCACCATTTATCCCCCCATAACCTCTTCTGCCTCCTACTACCCCACCTTTCCTCACCAATCAGCACACTGTTGTCTGTGTCCATGTCCATGAGTTATTTTCTCATTTTTTTCTTTTTGGTTAGTACCTCCATTCTCCCAGACCCTGGTCCCATACCCCTCAACTGACAGTTGTCAGCCTGCTCTTTCTGAGTCTGTCTCTATTTTGCTAGTTAGTTCGTTTTGTTAATTAGATTCCACTCAGAGTGAAATCATCTGGTACTTGTCTTTCTCTGACTGATTTATTTCACTTAGCATAATGTTCTCTAGGTCAATCCATGCTGACACAAAGGGTAAGATATCCTTCTCTCCCTCTCTCTCTCTCTCTCTCTCTCGGCTGAGTAATATTCCATTGTGTAACTATACCACAAGTTTTTTATCCACTCATCTACTGGTGGACAGTTGCGATGCTTCCAAGTATTGGCTGTCGTAAATAATGCTGCAGTGAACATAGGGGTGCATATGTTCTTTCGAACCAGTGTTTGGGTTTCTTTGGATACATACTTAGAAGTGGAATTGCTCAGTTATTGAGTAGTTTCATTTTTAATCTTTTGAGATATCTCCGTACTGCTTTCCACAGTGGCTGCACCAGTCTGCATTCTCATCAACAGCGCACAGAGGTTCCCTTTCCTCCATACACTCGCCAATACTTGTTTGTTGATTTACTGATGATAGCCATTTTGACAGGTGCATGCTGATAGCTCATTGTAGTTTTAATTTGCATTTCTCTGATAATTAGTGATGTTGAGCATCTTTTCATATGTCTATTGGCCATCTGTATATCCTCTTTGGGGAAGTAGCTATTCAGGTCCTTTGCCCATTTTTTAATTGGGTTGTTTGTTTTTTTGGTGTTGAGTTATTACTTTCTTATAAATTTGATGTATTAACCCCTTATCAAATATATGAACAAGTATATTCTTCCATTCAGTGGGTTGGTTATCTTTTCATTTTGTTGATAGTTTTCTTTGCTGTGCCAACCCTTTTTAGTTTGATGTAGTCCCATTGGTTTATTTTTTTCTTTTGTTTCCCCTGCCTGAAGAGATAGATCAGAAAAAATAGTGTTGCAAAAAATATCTGAGATTTTACTGCCTGTGTTTTCTTCTACAGTTTTTATGGTTTTGAGTATTACACTGAAGTGTTTAATCTGTTTTGAGTTTTATTGTTTTTTAATGATTCTTTTTAATTTTTAAGCATTTTTATTGGTATTTGAATATAGTTGTCTTCATTTTCCCACCACCACTTTCCCCTGCTGCACCCACCCCCACCTCCCACCCTCAATCCTACCCCACTTTGGCTTTGCCCATGGGTCATTTATACATGTTCTTTGCTGACCCTTTTCCTCCTTTCCCCTGTTATTTCCCTTCCGCCTCCCATGGATTTTATTTTTATATATTGTATAAGAAGGTGGTCTACTTCCATTTTTTGCATGTATCTCCAGTTTTCCCAACAGCTTTTACTGATTAGACTCTTTTTACCCCACTGTATGTTTGTGCCTCCTTTGTCAAATATCAGTTGACTTTAAAGGTGTAGGTTTATTTCTGGGCACTCTGTTCTGTTCCATTTATCTATATGTCTGTTTTTATGCCAGTATAATGTCGTTTTGATTACTATGGCCTTATAGTTTGATATCAGGTAGTGTGATTCCTCCAACTTTATTCTTTGTAAGATTGCGTGGCTCTTCAGGGTCTTTTTGGGATATTTGTTCTAGATCTGTGAAATAATGCCATTGGTATCTTGGTGGGAGTTGCATTGAATCTATAGATTGCTTTGGACAGTATGGTCATTTTAATGATGTTAATTCTTTCTGTCCATGAACACAGTATATGCTTCCACTGGTTTGTATCTTCAGTTTCTTCAGTGTCTCATAATTTTCCAAGTACAGGTTTTAGCATCTTTGTTTAAATTTATTCCTAGGTACTTTATTCTTTTTGATGCAATTGTGAATGGGATTATTTTGTTGGTTTCCCTTTCTGATAGTTCATTATTGGTATATAAAAATCCAACTGATTTATGGATATTTATTTTGTATCCTGCCTTCTTTACTGAATTCATTAATCAGTTCTAGTACTTTCTTGGTGGAATCTTTATAGAATTCTCCATATATAATACATCATCTGCAAATAATGACTTGTTTCACTTCTTTTCAGTTTGGATGCCTTTTATTTCTTCTTCTTATCTGATTGCTGTGACTAGGACTTCCAGTATTCTGTTGAATAAGAATGGGGAAAACAGAGGTCTCTGTCTTGTTCCTGATCTTAAGGGAAATGCTTGTGGTTTTTGTCCATTGAGTACGACGTTGGCTGCAGGTTTGTCATATATGGCCATTATTACATTGAGGTTTTCCTCTATTCCCACTTTGTTGAGAGTTTTTATCATAAATGAGTGCTGGACTTTATGAATTTTAGAATGAGCTTCCAAGTTAGGTGTTTTGTTTTGTTTTGTTTTTAATCTTCACCTGAGAACATTTTTTATTGCTTCTGGAGAGAGGTGAAGGGAGAGAGGAAGGGCTAGAGAGAATCATTAGTGCAAGTGAGAAGCACCAATTGGTTGCGTCCTATATGCGCCTGGACCTGGGATTGTACATGCCCGAACCAAAGACTTAATCCACAGTTTAGGTATGTGACCTGACTGGGAATGAAACCCACAACCCTTCGGTTATAGGACAATACCCCATCCAACTGAGCCACATTAGCCAGAATGGTTTTTCATTTATTTGTTAATTATTTTAATAATTAATTTATTACTATTTTGGATACTGTTGTGAATGAGAGTTTCTTAATTTTACTTTTTGGATTGCTCATTGCAAGAAATTAAATTGGTTTTTTATATTCATCTTGAATCTTGCAACCTTAAGAAACTAATTTTTTTTAGTGGATTCCTTAG
This sequence comes from Carollia perspicillata, assembly GCA_004027735.1. NCBI lineage: Eukaryota > Metazoa > Chordata > Mammalia > Chiroptera > Phyllostomidae > Carollia > Carollia perspicillata. The sequence goes on from PVKM010006805.1 coordinate 12,136, forward strand.
GATTCTTACATAAAGATGATGTCATGCAAAACAGGGATAGTTTTATTTTCATGTTTCTAATACAAATGCCTTCCTTCCTTCCTTCCTTCCTTCCTTTTCTTTATTTCTTCTTTTTTTGCCTAATTGTCCTAATTAGAACTTTCACTACAGATTAGAATAGAAATAGCAGCAGTGGACATTCTTGTTATACACCTGATCTTAGAGGGAAACCTTCCACTATGTCATCATTAAGTATGATGTGAACTGGATTTTTTTGTTTTGTGGGTACCCTTTATAATGAGGAACTTCCCTTTTATTCCTAGTTTATGGGTGTGGTTTTTTCTTAAATCATGAAAGGGTGTTGGATTTTTGTCAAATGCTTTTTGTACATCCGTTGAGATGGGCATGCAGTTTTTGCTTTTCATTCCGTTCATCTGATATGTTAATTAATTTTTGGATGTTAAGCCAACTTTGCATCCGTAGGATAAATCCCACTTAGTCATGATATATAATCTTTTTTATATATTGCTGAATTCAGTTTGGTAGTATTTTTTGAGGATTTTTACATACATGTTCTACAGAGATGTTAATCTGTAATTTTGTTTCCTTATTAGATCTTTGTCTGGTTTTGGTATCAGGGTGATATTGGCCTCATATGTGTTGGAAAGTGGGTTTTTTTGTTTTTGTTTTTTTTGAATGTTTGTGAAGAATTGGTATTCTTCTTAAATGTTTAGTACCATTTAGTGGTGAAACCATCTAGACCTAGGCTTTTTTTGTGGGTAGCTTTTTGTTTACTGATTTAGTCATTCACTTCTTATACTTTTATTCAAATTCCCTCTTGATTCTGTAGTCTGTGTCTTATTAGTAATTTGTCCATTTCATCAAATAAATAAACCATTTATTTGTGGGTATATTATTATAATGTTTCTTTATAATCCTTTTTTTCCCTCTAAGATTGGCAGTAATTTCCTCTCTTTTGTTTCTGATTCTAGTAATTGGAATCTTCTCTTTTTCTTGGTTATACTGACCAAAAGTTTGTCAGCCTTTTCAAAGAACCAGCTTTTGGTTTCATAAAGTTTTTCCTTTATTGTTATTTTTTATCTTTTTTATTAATTCCCATTCTAATATTTATTGTTTCCTTCCTTCTAATTGCTTTGGATTTACTTTGCTCTTATTTTCTGGTGTCTTGAGGTGGAAGGTTAGATTTAAGGGAAATCTAAAATCAAGTTCTATCGTTTGGAATCTGACTTAACAACAGTGGAAACTCTCATTCCAGTGGAATCTTTTTCTAATGTTGTTAAACAAAAATACGTTTACTGAGCTATTAGCAAACAGCAAATATGAGGTTTCTGCCTCATATTTGAGGAGCCAGAAAGCCTTATAATTTGATGGTAACAGTAGGTAGGTGTGAGATTTCATTTTGGGGGTTTACTTCAAAGCCTGTGGAGGTTTTTTTATGTACAGACTATTTGTATATTTGTACCATCTTTACTTTTTTAAGTATTTCTTTATCCTTGATCCCTTGGCTTTTCCCCCCATCAAATAGGATATTCCCCGCAGCCTATTTGGTATACATATATCCTCCCATTTCCCATGAAGTGGAGGAGTGGACTTCCCCATTAGCAGAACTACCTTGACCGCCAGCCTTCTGGGTAGATGTGCTCCCTGTTCCTCTGGGGAACTGCTAGTCAGCCAGCCAAAGTACTTCACTACCCTTCATACTCAAGAGCCCATGTTCTCTGGGAACACCTATCTCAAGTTGCCTTGTCCACATGGAGCCCCAGAGGGTGAAATGATCGGGAAGAGTGCAGGGGTGACCCATCCGGCTGTTTCTGCTTCTGCTATTAATGGATTGTCCAGAGATATCCAGAGACTATCTCGTGAGCCCCCCTCTCTGGGCCTTCCACTTCTTGACAGCAGAGCTCCCCTCTGTATGTTTTAGGCTGTGCTCCATCTTGTCATATCTACTAGTTTTGCACATTTCAAGTCACAGAGGGTTCTGGTTTTCTAGCACACTGAGCAGTTGTGGGTCTGTTTATTTTTAGTCTTGTGGTCTTGGGGTAGAAAGGGAAGGCTGGTCACTTTATCATCTGGAAAAACCAAAAGAAAATGAAAAAGTGACTTGAAATGAATTGGTTTTAGGTTTCAGAGTAGCTTTTCTTTTAGCTGCCCTTTGATTGATTAAAGATCTCTCCTTAACCCAGGCTTACTAGCATTGTTTTTGGCTGGGCTCTTGAGTGAGTTCCTTTGTTCAGCATCAAAATTTTCTCCTAAGGAAAGAATTTCTGAATTTACATAATTAATGTGTTGAATATATCTATTGTACTCCTGAATGAAATATGTTTAGTTTTCTTATTGGGGGTGGTTGGAGCTTTTTTAATTTTTTAATTAGTACCTACCATGCCCTCTTCCCCATACTCTGCTTTCTCTGTAGTGGTAATTCTCATGCAACTATATTCAACATTCTTTGAAGATCTATAATATGCCTTGTGCTGCGTTAGGCACCAGGGCAGAGATTAGCAAGCCAGTGACCTCTTGTTTATATAAACAAAGTTTTATTGGAATAGAGCCATATCCATTCATGTTCATGTTATGACTGCTTGCACTTTACAAAGGCAGATAGACATTGTTGTAACTGCTTGCTGGGGAGCATAAAGAAAATAGGTCTCAACTCTCTTGAGTATAGTGTCTGCTTGGTGTAGGAGAAAGGAAAATGTGGAGTTTAGAGTGTACAGGTTAGATGGAGAGATAGCCTTTTGCCTCCATAGTTTGTTTTTGTTTGGGGGTCATCAGGTTATCTTCTGTAGTCTCCCTCAAAATTGACCTCCTGCTTTCGTTACCACTTATTCCATTCACTGTTGTTGTTGTTGTTTACTTTAAATTTTATTTTTCAATTACACTTAACATCCAGGTTAATTTGTATTAGTTTCAGATATACAGGATAGTGGTTAGACAGTATATACTTCCATTCATTGCTTCTGATCAAGCCCCTTTTTCTTGATTCATAGCATGTTTGTGTAGAATACTGGTAGCTTCTTTCCTGTTCTGCTTTAAATCCCTTTTGATATCCTTTACTCCCAATTATAAATAAAAGTTGAAGCCAAATTTCATTACTATCCCTCTCAAAGATAGCCACTGTCCTGATATTGGTGTTTATCCCTTGCTTTTCTCTGTGCTTTCACTGCATGTGTATTCATCCCTGAATACCTAATATTGTTTTGTCTGTGTTATAGTTTTTTAATGTGGTATCCTGTATACTTTTTTCTGCAACTTGCTTTTTTGGCTCAGCAATATGTTTGTGATTATCCTCCTCTATATCTTTGAATCTCAATTGTGTCTGGCATTCCAGTATATGAATATACCAGAGCTTATTAATATATTCAGTAGGCTCTTTTTTGCTAATTAAGTTGACCTCTTATTTTTATTTTATTTTTTTAAGATTTTATTTGTTTACTTTTAGAGGGGGGAAGTAAGAAAGAGAGGGAAACATCAATGTGTGCTACCTCTTGTGCACCCCCTACTAGGGACCTGGTCTGCAACCCAGGCATGTGCCCTAGACTGGTAATCGAACCAATGACCCTTTGGTTCATAGGCTGGCACTCAGTCCACTGAGCCACGCCAGCCAGGGTCTTATTTTTTATTTTTTAACAGCTTTATTGAGATATATATCATAGAATTTACACATTTAAAGTATAAAATCCAGTTGTTTTTAGTATATATACAGAGTTGTACCACATTTACTATTATTTAATTTTAGAACATTTGTAGCATTCCCAAAAGAAATTTTGTGCCCATTTGCAGTAGTGACTGTCTCCCTCATCCTTTGCCCACCTTCAGATTGAAGCCAATCTATTTCTGTTTCTAGATTTGTCTTCTGGATTATATAAATAGTATCTGTTATGGTCTTTTGTGTCTAGCTTTCACTTAGCAGGTGTTCTTGAGGTCCATCCATGCATGATGTGGTATGTGCATAATGGGTATTTATTTATTTATTTATCCTCACCTTTGGATATATGTCCACTGATTTTTTTAGAGATGAGAAGGGACAAGGGGTGGGGAGAGAAATATTGATGTGAGAGAGGAACATTGACTGGTTGTTTCCTGTATGCGCCCTGACCGGGGATTGAACCAGCACCATAGGTATATGCTCTGACTGGGAATCAAACCCGCAGCCTGTGGTCTGTGGGAAGGCGCTCCCACCAGCTGAGCCACCTGGCCAGGGCCATGATAAGTTTTTAAACTGTTCACTTACTTTTTTTTTTTTTTTGGCTGTTACAAATGATGCTTTATATATATGGGGGAACTGGTATTTTTTTAAGTGACTTCTACTGTTTGTAACAGAAAAGTGTGATCTCATATTCTTATTACTTGCTGAAGCTCTGGAAGAAAAAGACAAAGGTAATGTTTACTACAAAAATACAACAGTGCCTCTAAGAGTAAGTAAGGCACAGTCTTTATCTTTTGAAGAACTGAGTGTGGTTGGATTAGAACGACAAGTTAATTATAAAACCATGGAAGAGTTAATACCCATTCCAAGATCCCGTCTTTAGATTAAAAAGCTGCCTATGTTGAAGCAAAATGTCTCCTTACAGTTAGTTTCCACCCATAGGCACTAATTCCAGATTATAGGAAATACTGAAAGTTTAACTCTATATGACAGCCCATCTAACTCTTGAAGACCCTCGAGTCTCTCTTCCATCTCCAGTTCAGAGAGCATGGTTTTACATCCCTTCCCTCATGGACCTCCTCAGGACCCAGGGTCAGCGTAATAAACAATTCTGAGGAAATGCAGAAGAAAGAGCAGTTAGTTTTTTAGATGATGTATACAAAGTATCATAAAGTGACATTTGACCTCAGTCTAGACCCTGCAAAATAAATAGGATTTTAGGAAATGGAGGTTGGCAGAGAAGAAGGAGGAGAAACAGTGTGCAGAGGCACTGACAGATGATAGAGCATTTTCCAGGAACTTAGAGCAGATAAGGTGAGCCTGATCAGTGTTTCAACAGGACAGGAGACTAGTAAGGGTCCAGACTCATTGGTGTGCACCTGCTGCAGGAATCATTGGAATAAGTTAGGCAAGGTTAAGACACAGCCACAGTTGTATTTTAGAAAGAAAACTGACAGCATAGATGGTGGACTGGAGATAGGAAAGTCTAGAGGTGGGGCAGTGCATAAAAGACTGTTCCAATCTTTCAGGTAAGAGATGATACTCTGATGTTGGTAATGGAAGTGGGAATAAGGAGAAGTGGAGATGTACTTCTCAGATTAAATTGACAGGATTTATTGATAATGGATGGTGAGGGAAAAGAGTTCTAAGATGATTCCCCTGGTTTTTCACTTGGACATCTGAATGAGTTGAGAGTTTGATAAATATCTCCCATGTAATTAGGGTTAATTTGTTGCATTGGAAGTTACTGCTTTCTATAGATGAAATATCTGCTTCAGTTTCTCTAAGGAGTAAAGTAACTTTTTATCTTCTGATCCAATTCAGAAAAGAAATAGTTTCATATTGAGCCTAGGATGTGTTAATTTAGACTTGAACAATCGAACTAGTATTAATTATCTCTTCCTCAGCCAAAAGAATACAATGGTGTAAAGATTCCTGTTGATGCCAGTAAACCTAATCCAAATGATGTGGAGTTTGATAATCTGTATTTGGATATGAATGGAATCATCCATCCCTGCACTCATCCTGAAGACAAGTACGTAACCCATTTTTGTCACCAGTATCACAAGTTACAGAGGAGTACTATGTTACATTGTTTGCTTGTTATTATAGACCAGCACCAAAAAACGAAGATGAAATGATGGTTGCAATTTTTGAGTACATTGACAGACTTTTCAATATTGTAAGACCAAGACGACTTCTCTACATGGCAATAGATGGAGTGGTGAGTGATATAATAATTAACTTAGAATCCTTTGTTTTTTGTTTTTGCTGTGTTTCTAGTGTTTACAATGCAAGTTGGCTAAATAATGAAAAATATTGATTCTGGTCAATTTGAGAAAGCTTCATCCTTCAGTCCTTCAAACATTTTTCTGTGCCTCTTTTGTGCCAGGTACTGTGAGATGCTGGAGATATTGATGACTGTCTTTGTTTTTGAAGGGCTTACCACTAAAGGGACAGAATCATAAGTAAATGAGTGCGGTTAGTTACCAATTAATGGGCTTCCAGAGCACTGAGTAACACAAGCAGGGTGTGGAGCAGGGGTGTCAAAGTCATTTTCACCAGGGCCACATCAGCCTCACAGTTGCCTTCAAAGGGCCCAATGTAATTTTAAGACTGTATAAATGTAACTAATCATTAACTAGGGGCAAGGTGCTCGGCACTGCCATAGGGTAGAAACAAAGTACCAGGTTGGATAAAACAAGGTGGAGGGCCGGATTCAGCCTGCTGGCCTTGTGTTTGCCACCTGTGGTGTAGAGGGAAGAGGGTGTCACTGCTACTCAGGAACTTAGCAGATAGGAGGTGACTTCTGTCCCATTTCTCAAAGGATAAAAAATAATTGGAAGTTTGTGGGCAGTGGAGGGGAATAGTTGGGACAGACGTGGGGAAGAAGGACCTTCCAAATTACTCAGATGTACCATGCCTTTGACCTCACTGACACAGTTTGATGACTACAGGTGTTTTAGATTGGAATGGGAAGCACAACAATGGCTTGAGAACACCTTGCCTGCCACACTCAGGAGTTTTGATTTTATCCTATAGGCAGTGGATAGTCATCAAAATGACTTGAGAGAGGAATAACTTACTGACCTATGATGATAATACCAAGTTGCTTAGGTTATAAATAACCAGCAAACTGCATTATCAGGGTTCAAGGAAAATTAAGGTAAATCATTACCCTAAATTTATTTAGCCATACACAAATAGATTTTCTTTCTTTTATATTTAGTAATCCTAGTGGGTAATAGAATGATTTTATAAATCCAGAAAGCTTTGCGTCCAAGAAGATTTTTTTCTGTAAGGTTCTATTTACTCAGTGAAAAATCTTGACTACTTGATAACTCATTAAGTTGTAGTTTAAGTGGAATAAAGAATAAAGGGAACAGGAATGTGTCTTATTTGGAGCATATTACAGTTCACATTTAGTTAAATTTCTTGTAGAGAGTCTTTAACTTTAGTGTGCTAGATCAAGTATAAAACGTGCCTGTTTTTATGTGTATGTATATGTGTATATCTGTAAGACATTTTTTATTGAGATAGCAATGTAGATCATAGAACTTGGTACTTGAAGGAGATTAGGTGATCTCATTTAACAGAAATGGGAACTATCTAAAGAGAATATAAAATAACTTATAGGTATGGACAGGATACTTCAGAGTTCCTTCCAACCCCAGAACTCATTTCAAAAATTTCAAAACCTTATAGTCCAGTTCACTTCATTGAGGCTTATTTGGTGATTTGAATTGCATTTGGTCAGAGTGATTTAAAAGTACTTTTAGTTAAAACCTTGTTCCCTTTTTAACTGCTGTACCTTACTGTGGTGACAGTAGTAATTATGAACCTCACTGTGGGATATACAAAGTAGAAATGCCATGAGGTCAAGAAGTAGTTTTCTTTTGCTTTTTCTGGTGCTTTTATGGGGCATTGTGAATCCCACTGGAGACCATCCTTCTTTTTAGGCTTGGACATAGAGAAGGTCTCTCTGATTCTGGTTCTGTAGAAACTGATCAGAAAAGACCCTGCTGGCTGGGTCTTTTAGTAAAATGCGCTTTCCTTGTTGGGAAACCATAACCCAATGGAACTGATGTTAGGCTGTGGGCCCTGCAGTGTTAAGTGCTATGGCTTCACAGGATGTTTGTCCACCTGACTGAGCTCAGCTTTTAGGTATTTCGTCCAAATTTAAGTTCTCAGGGTCTATTGTGTATTATGAAAAGATTGTTAGAGATATTACTTAACCTTTTCCATCTTAGTGTACTATTTTTATAAGAACACCTGATTCAGAATTTATAGGTTTAATTGTAAATATTTTGAATACTATTATTTGAATATGAAATACATGTTTTTAGGCACCACGTGCTAAAATGAATCAACAGCGTTCTAGGAGGTTCAGAGCATCAAAAGAAGGAATGGAAGCAGCAGTAGAGAAGCAGCGAGTCAGAGAAGAAATACTGGCAAAAGGTAAAGAATATGCTTCTTAAGCCCTGGCTGGTGTAGCTCAGTGGATTGATTGCAGGCCTGTGAACCAAAGGATCAAGGTTTGATCCCCAGTCAGGGCACATGCCTGGGTTGCAGGCCAGTTCCCAGCAGGGGATGCATGAGAGGCAAGCATACATTGATATTTCTCTCCCTCTCTCCTTCCCTTCCCCTCTAAAGATAGATAGATAGATAGATAGATAGATAGATAGATAGATAGATAGATAGATAGATAGATAATCATTAAAAGAATATGCTTCTTGAAGTTGGACTTATTACAAGATGTATGGAGAAGGGGATAAGGTGGTAGCTTTTTCTTATGAATAGACAAAGTTTTAATTTAATTAGGATTCCAGAATATTCAAGGAAATTTTATGTTTACTGTTGAAGAAAAGTAGTTCATTGAACCCTTCACTCCAATTAATAAGCTTGTTCATTTACACACTCTATAGTCAAAGGGAAACTTGGAAATAAAAGGAGGGAATTCTGGTAGGAAGAGCACATTGTCAGTGCCTTTCAGGTCAGCTCTTAAACTAACTTTTATGCATCTATAAAATAGAAATACATTAAGAATGCTTCTTATTTCTATGAGGCTGTTGGAGAGCTCCATTTCCGTAAACATTTTTCGCAGATGGCTTGGTGGCTTGTTTATTGCTTCCCCTAAGAACTCAGCTCTCTATGAGGAGGCCTGGGATGATGTGATCCGTATTTACAGGCTTTCGTTTTAAATATAGGTTGATGCTAGTAGGTGCTGAGGCAATGAGGTACGTACCCAGGGTTTTCCCATGGGGGGATGTAGAATGGAGTGTGGTCATCTTTGTAGTTCCCCAAAGCCTTGACATTTCTGATGGATATATAGGTAGGAATAGACTGTCAGCAAAGGGGAAGGTCAGGGGTCCTGATACCCACTGGGACTGGTTCTCTCCCAAGACACCTGTGTGTGAAACGGAGTATGGTTGTAGCAGGGTGATTTGTTTGGCATTTTGTTATATAAGGCAATATAATGTGATAGACAAGGAAAGCCATAATTTATTGGGTAGAGATATTATACTTGGCAGCTGAAAAGAAAGATACCATAGCTCAGGCCTGCAATTATAATAAATTTTTATGTTATTTTGATTTGCTGGAAGTATGCAAGTATATCATCATTTAGCCGCAACTTGCACTTTAATACTCTAAAACCTGCTTGTATTTATAATAGGTTGTCTTTGATTTTAAAGGTGTCTTCTTTCTTGAAAATGTTATGAAATACATTTGCGTCTTGAGGAGATACAGAGGAAAAGTTCAGTTTTAGAGGATTTTTATTTCCATTTAGTTGACAGTTTTGTTTCTTATATAAAGCTGTGATTAAACTCAGCATTTTAGTTTTGTTTTACTAGGGCACCTTTATCCTAAGAACTTACCAGAATTGAAACCCCTAACCCCATGTATGTGTGTGTGTTCTGCTGCAGAGGGCATTGAGGAATATTAGCATTTTAATATTTTTATGTAACAATATAGCATCTTTTGTGTGCCATACATTGTTTTGCTGTCATGTTAAAGCTTAAATTAAATTTGAGGGCAGGAATCTTATTTCCTCCCAAATGGGAGAACATTGTTCCTCAGGTGAGAATACTTCTCTAACATTTGTTATTGTTCTGGCTTAATATTGAGTAATTCACTTTTTTATGGGAAAACAAAACATTGCCTCTTTTTTTTAAGGTGGCGTTCTTCCTCCAGAAGAGATAAAAGAAAGATTTGATAGCAACTGTATTACACCAGTAAGTAGTCTCATACTTGTCTAACTCTTGCTAACTCTTAAGTCATAGGTTAATTTATTTCTTTGTTTCATTTTAGGGAACTGAGTTCATGGACAATCTTGCTAAATGTCTTCGCTATTACATAGCTAATCGTTTAAATAATGACCCCGGGTGGAAAAATTTGACAGTAAGTTTCACATTTTGGTACTTCAAAAAGATTAGGGTGATCCTTTGAGGTTGTACTTTGGTATGATTGATATTATTTGTCTTTTCTTCCCCCCATAAAATGCTAGTTGACTGGTAGATGAAGAAAAGTATTGAGAGTTATTCGAAATGGGATGCCTTACATGATCCAGTTTTATAGACAGCAGAATTTTCTCTCAATGTCAATTTTGTCCTCTTATTATCACTATGAAGCCATAAAATTGGACTTAAATTTTATTTTATTTTTTAAAGATTTTATTTATTTGTTTTTGAAGGGTAAGGGAGGGAGAAAGGGAGAGAAATGTCAATGTGTGGTTGCCTCTCATATGCCCCCTACTGGGGATGGGACCTAGTCCACAATCCAGGCATTTGCCCTGACTGGGAATAGAACCAGCAACCCTTTGCTTCATAGCCTGGCACTCAACCCATTGAGCCACACCAGCTAGGATGCAACTTAAATTTTAAAAATATATGTGTGTGTGTACATGAAAGTAATTTTTAGTATATTTTATTGATTATTGCTATTACAGATGTCCCATTTTTTTCTCTCCTTTACCCGCCCTTCACCTTATACCCGCCTTCCCTCCAGAATTCCCTCATGTCCATGGGTTGGACATATAAGTCCTTTAGCTTCTCCATTTCCTATACTATTCTTAGCCTCACCCCCATCTATTTTGTACCTGCCATTTATGCTTCTTATTCTCTGTACCTTCTCCCCTTCCCCTTTCCGCTGATAACCCTCCATGTGATCTCCATTTCTGTGATTCTGTTCCTGTTCTAGTTGTTTGCTTAGTTTGCTTTTGTTTTTTGTTTTTAGGTTTGGTTGTTGATAGTTTTGAGTTTGTTGTCATTTTACTGTTCACAGTTTTGATCTTCTTCTTTTTCTTGGATAAGTGCCTTTAACATTTCATATAATAAGGGCCTGGTAATGATGAACTCCTTAACTTGACCTTATCTGAGAAGCACTTTATCTGCCCTTCCATTCTAAATGAAAGCTTTACTGGATAGAGTAATCATGGATGGAGGTCCTTCCTTTCATGACTTGGAATACTTCTTTCTAGCCCCTTCTTGCCTGAAAGGTTTCTTTTGAGAAATCAGCTGATAATTTTATGGGAACTCATTTGTAGGTTAACTGTTTCCTTTTCTCTTGCTGCTTTCAAGATTCTCTCCTTATCTTTAATCTTGGGAAATGTAATCATGATGTGCTTTGGTGTGTTCCTCCTTGGGTCCACCTTCTTTGGGACTCTGTGCTTCCAGGACTTCCTGGGAGTCAATTTCCTTTGCCAGATTGGGGAAGTTCTCCTTTATTATTTGTTCAAATAAGTTTTCCACTTGTTGCTCTTCCTTTTCCCCTTCTGACACCCCTATGATTCGGATGTTGGAACATTTAAAGTTGTCCTGGAGGTTCCTATGCCTCTCCTTCTTTTTGAATTCTTCTTCATTCTGTTCGTGTTGAATGTTTATTTCTTCCTTCTGTTCCAAATCTTTGAACAAATCTTTCCAAATCTTTGAACCCTAGTTTTCTTCTCTTCATTGTTGATTCCCTGTGTATTTTTCTTTATTTCACTTTGTATAGCCTTCACTTCTTTCTTTATTTTGCATGCATACTGAATCATTTCTGTGAGCATCCTGATTACCAGTGTTTTGAACTCTGCATCTGATAGGTTTGCTATCTCTCCATCACTTAGTTCTATTTTTGGAGCTTTGATCTGTTGTTTCGTGTGGGCCATATTTCTTTGGGCACACCTGTTACCTTGGAAGAGGTGGAGCTTTAGGTATTCACTATGGCAGGTCAACCCACTTGACTGTGTTGTGGTGCTGTCTGTGGGGGAGGAGTCAGAGAGGGAACAATGGTGCTTACTCTCAGCTGGCTTTTAGTCACTTCCCCTGCTACCTAGAAGTGCATTGGGTCCTTCAGTGCTGATTCCTGGGTGGGTCTGTATACATTTTAGGACCCTGTTGGTTCCTCCAACAGACTCTGCTGTGAGACTGGGAATTTCTCCTGCAGCCGCTGCCCCCACAGGTTTTTACAACTAGGGGATTACTGGATCCCTGGGTTGCATAGTCTGTCTCACTTTCCAGTGGTTTTCCCAGTTTATCAACAGGCATATGTGGAACTGCCTGATCCAACAGCAGCTGTTCGTCCTTTCTGCCTCAGCTGCCTATTTCTGCCGCCTGTCTCTGCCCTTCCTACCAGTCTGGATGAATGTTTCTTCTTTAACTCCTTGGTTGTCGGAATTCCATACAGTTCGATATTCTGGCAGTTTTGGTTGCTTTTTGTTTTTAAATTGGCTATTGTCCTTCTTTTGGTTGTGCGAGGAAGCAAAGTGTATCTACATATACCTCCATCTTGGCCTAAAGTCCTGAAAACAATTTTTAAATGAAAATTTATTAAAATCAAATTACAGCAAGATTAAATTTGTGGGTCTGCCTTTAAAGAATGGCTGTGTTCTCCCAAGTATTTAAGTAAGTTTAAATGAACTTTTATGTAATTTTAGGTTTACAAGCGTTTTTCTGTATTAATTAGATATGGCAAATTGTATTTAATGCGTATCTTTTATTGATGACTCCTTGGTCTTACATGGTTCAGTGCTATATTTTTGGGAAGTAGTGAGAGTAGTAGAAACTTGTGAACAAATATTCTAAAGGCTAAGGTTGACCCAAAGGTTACATTTTTGCTATTTTATGTAGTAAGTTAATCAATGAAATAGTTTGGGTATTTAATCACACATAAACACACATCTTATTAAGAAAGATTTCCAATTAATAAGACTATTTTAATATAATAGTGTTATTTCCATTTATTTTTAAGATAGTTCTGTTGATTTTTGTGCCATAAAATTGCGAATGAGCTAAAAGTGTTACAACTGGTTTTTTATAGGTTATTTTATCTGATGCCAGTGCTCCTGGTGAAGGAGAACATAAAATCATGGATTACATTAGAAGACAAAGAGGTAAAGCTCACTTGTAAATATTTGATTGTATATTCTATTAGAAAGAAAGATAAGCCGTTATGTATAGAATATTTAGTAAAATATGATATTGCTATGCTATAAAACATTTATAAATATATGTTTTCCCCTCTTTAGCCCAGCCTAACCATGACCCAAACACACATCATTGCTTATGTGGAGCAGATGGTAAGTTTCTTTTTTGGGATTTGATTGTCTTTGCTTAAACCATAGCAACTCAGTGGGTTGGTGGATAGTAATGGATTACTTGTGGTTGCCTGGAAATTCTAAAATGCCTTGCCTGTTTTATCTTTGATTGGGCCTAGTTTTGAGTTGTTTAATTTGTGATTAATTTACCTGTGTTTAATCATTTTTTTACATTAAAACGTTGATATTGCTGCACATACCTTTAAAATGAAAATTTCCCAAGTGTTGACTCCTGAATGGGTAGTCTTAACTCCTAGGACCATGTATCTGGAGGACATCTTATTGGCTGAGAACTACAAGGAATTGTTTGGCTTTTTGGCTTTGCCATCTGTTTGTGTGCTCCTTTGGACTGTCCTTCTTGCTAGTGTCTTGGTTTGCTTGTTTGTGTGTTTGTGTGTTTGTTTGTTTGTGTATTGTCCTATACCTTTCATTATGGTAAGGAACTTCTCAAAATACTCACTGTTCTGTATTTTGTCGTTAATAGCTGATCTCATCATGCTCGGCCTTGCTACACACGAACCCAACTTTACCATTATTAGAGAAGAATTCAAACCAAACAAACCCAAACCATGTGGTCTTTGTAATCAGTTTGGACATGAGGTCAAGGACTGTGAAGGTTTGCCAAGAGAAAAGATGGGAAAGGTAAGAGTTTGATGTGGTAGTTGCCTCATTTAAATTTTTTTTATTTTTTTAAATTCTACTTCTGTATCGTGATAGAACATATTATTGCAGGAATTGGCAAAAATAGGTTTATAGTTCATATGGGAAAAGACTGTATGGTTAAGATTATAATAATACAAGAATAAACTTCCAGGTACTCACAACTGTAAACTTACTTTTGCCCACTCCTGTCTATTTTTATTGTAAAAAAAATACAATATTAACCATTTTAAGTGTACAATTTAATGTAAATAAGTATATTAAGGTTCTTTGTTTTAAAAATGGATAGAGAAGACTATGGTCAACTAGATTTTTACTACTGCTTTGTTACTCCTCACAGAGATGTATTTTTTTAAATCTCTTTTTTTTAAGTTTTTTTCGCTTGTTCTTTTTTTCAACTACAGTTCACATTCAATATTTTATATTAGTTTCAAATGTGCAGCATAGTAGTTAGGCAGATGTACAATTTATGGACTGATCCCCTAGATAATGCTAGTACCCACCAGGCACCATACATAGTTACTGCAATAGTATTAACTATTTCCTATGCTGCACTTTCCATCCCCCTGAGTATTCTGTACTTTGTAATTTCTTACCTTTTTCACCCAGATCTCCAATCCCTGCTTCCATCTGGCAACCCTGTTTGTTCTCTGTATCTGAGTCTGTTTCTGTTTTTTTGTTTGTTTGTTTTTTGTTGTTTTTTTTTGTTGTTGTTTCCTTCCCTTTCTATTTTTAATTTTGCTTGTTTGTTTTTTAATTAATTTACTTTTTTAAGATTTTGTTTATCTACTTTTAGAGAGAGGGGAAGAGAGAGAGAAAGAAGGGGAGAAACATTATTATGCAGGAGATACATAGATCAGTTGCCTCTTGCATGCCCCCACCCAGGGACCTGGCCCACAACCCAAGCATGTGTCCCTAACTGGGAATGGAACTGGCAACGTTTTGAATCGCAGGCTGGCACTCAGTCCACTGAGCCACACCAGCCAGGGATCTTACTGTTTTGTTTGTTTATTTTGTTCTTTAGATTCCACATGTAAGTGAATTCATATGGTATTTGTTTTTCTCTGACTTAACTTCACTGAGCATAATACCCTCAAGGTCCATCCATGTTGTTGCAAATCATAAGATTTCATTCTTTTTGTGTGTGTGGCCGAGTATTGTATAATATATATGTAGCACTTCTTTATGCAGTTGTCTATTGATGGGCACTTACGTTGCTTCCAAATCTTAGCTATTGTAAATAATCTTCCAGTGAACACAGGGGTGCATATATTCCTTTGAATTAGTGATTTGGATTTGTTTAGATAAATACCCAGAAGTGAAATGGTAGGTCATACAGTAGTTCTATTTTTAATTTTTTGAGGAACCTCCATATTGCTTTCCATAGTGGCTGCACCAGTTTTCAATTTTGCAAACTGCGTGAGGGTTCCCATTTCTCCACATCCTCACCAACACTTTTGTGGATTTACTGATGATAGCCATTCTGACAGGTGGGAGGTAATATGCTATTGTGGTTTTAATTTGCATTTCTCTGGCAATTAGTGGCATTGAGCATCTTTTCATATGTCTGCTGGCCATCTGTATGCCTTCTTTGGAGAAGTATCTATTCAGGTCCTCTGCCCATTATTTAATTGAATTGTTTTTGGTGTTGAGTTGTCCAAGTACTTTATAAATTTTAGATAGTAACCCCTTATGAGATATATCAATATCATTGGCCAGTATCTTCTCCCATACAGTAGATTGCCTTTTTGTTTTGTTGATGGTTTCCTTTGCTGTGCAAAAACTTTTTAGATTGGTGTAGTCTCATTTATTTATTGTTCCTTTTGTTTCCCTTTCCCAAGGAGATATATCAGAAAAAAATATTACTTACAGCAATGTTGGAGTTTACTGCCTATGTTTTCTTTCAGGATTTTTATGGTTTCAAATCTTACATTTAAGTCTTTAATCCATTATCAGAGTTTATTTTTATATATGGTGTAAGAAGGTAGTCAGTCTGGTTTCATGTTTTTTGCATGTATCTGTCCAATTTTTTACAAGGCTATTTACTGAATAGACTGTCTTTGCCCTATTGTATGTTCTTATCTCCTTTGTCATATATTAATTGACAGTATAGGCCTGGGTTTATTTCTGTGCTCTCTATTCTGTTCTGTTGCTCTGTATCTTTTTATGGCAGTACAATGTTGTTTCTATTACTATAGCTTTGTAGTATAGTTTGATATCAGGTAGCATGATACCTCCAACTTTATTTTTCTTTCTCAAGATTGCTGTGGCTATTTGTGGTCTTTGTGATTACATGTAGATTTTAGGATTATTTGTTCTAGCTCTGTGAAAAATGCCATTGGTATTTTGATACAGATTATAATCTATAGAATGCTTTGGGTAGTATGAACATTTTAATGATGTTAATTCTTCTTTTTCATGAGCATGGTAAATGTTCCATTTATTTGTATCTTCAGTCTCTTTCTTCATTGTCTTAGCATTTTCCAAGATCAGGTCTTTTACCTTTCTACTCAAATTTATTCTTAGGTATTTAATTTTTTGATGCAATTGTAGATGGGATTGTTTTCTTAATTTCTGTTTGTGGTAGTTCATTATTGTATAAAAATGCAATCGATTTCTGAATATTAATTTTGTATTCTACTTTACTGAATTCATCAGTTCTAGTAATTTTTTGGTGGAATCTTTTGGGTTCTCTATAGTATTGTGTCATTTGCAGGTAATGAGAATTTTCTTTCCAATTTGAATGCTTTTTTTCCCCTTGTTTAATTGCTGTGGCTATGACCTTTAATACCTATGTTGAATGTAAGTGGTAAAAGTGGACAACATAATCTTATGGGGAACAGTTTTAGTTTTTTCCTGTTGAGTGTGATGTTAGAGTTTGTTGTATGTGGCCTTTATTATGTTGAGGTATGTTACCACTAGTGATTCTCACTTTGCTGAGAATTTTTATAATAAGTGGATGCTGGATTTTGTCAAATGCTTTTTCTGTGTCTATTTATATGATCATATGATTTTAAAGTTTTTTAAAAGATTTATTTATTACTTTTTAGAGAAAAGAGAAAGGAAGTAGAAAGAGGGAAACATCAATGGGTGGTTGCCTCTCATGAGCCCCCTGTTAGGGACCTGGCCTGCAACCCAAGCATGTACCCTCCTGACTGGGAATTGAACCGGAGACTCTTTGGTTCACCGGCCGACAGTCAGTCTGTTGATCCATGCTAGCCAGGATGATTTTAAAGTTTTCAAGTAAACAAACATTTCGAAGCATGCACACACTCTATTGCCACTTTTTCTAACATATCTTGAGGCTTAGGTCTTATAGATAATAATGCCTATTGCATATGATTTATTTGTAGGAGTTACTTGTTTCAGTGGTTATTCTTCTTAAAAGGAACTACAAATCAAATATATTTCACTTTTTGTTTTAAATATTGAAGTTAATATTGAACATACTAACTTTCTACATATTTTGGGTTACTTGATTATATCCAGTCCCCTTTGAAGGGGGTTGTGTCTGTCTCAAGATTATGGGACCTTTTAAAAACATGCTGAGATTGCTGGGGTTGGGTTGGGGGGTGAGTATAAGGGGACTATATGATAATGGAAAAATTATAATAAAGATTATCTATTCTTTTAAAAAATGACATGCTGAGTGAAAAAAAAGCAGGTAACAAATGTATGTTCACAAAGAAAGATCCAAAGGAATTTACAGGGGTTGGCAAACTACAGTTCTCCAGATCTAGGAATAATTTTTACCTATGTAACAGATTGTCAAAATAAATAAAACATAAAAATAGTATGACCATACTGAGACCATAACATGACCCCCACAGGCTAAAATATTTACTGTTTCCTTTTCAAAAACAAAACAAAGCATTTGCTTCTCCCTAGTGTGTGACTGGGATTATGGCTAATTTTTTATTTTTATTTTTTTAATTTAATTTTATTTATCTTTAGAGGGGAAGGGAGGGAGAGAGGAAGAGAAATATCAATGTATGGTTGCCTTTCGTGCATCCCCTGCTGGGAACTGGCCTGCAACCCAGGCATGTGCCCTGACTGGGAATTGAACCGGTGGCCGTTTGCTTCACAGGCCCATGGTCAATCCACTAAGCTACAGCAGCCAGGGTGATGATGGTTAATTTTTATTTTTAAAAATAAAAAATGGTCCCTGGCTGGTGTAGCTCAGCTACTGGTGTCCCCAGTAGGGGACACATGAGAGGCAAGCACACATTCATGTTTCTTTCCTTCTCTTTCTCCTTCCCTTTCCCTCTCTCTGAAAATAAATAAATAAAATATCTTTAAAAAATGGGTTTCATGAGTTCTTTTTTATTTAAAAATTAAAGAATTAAAATGGATCTTGCTTTAGGAAAAGCCATATTTGTTTGGTTAAGAAACTTACAGGGTTTAGAGTAGATTTGTTTAATCTTTACTCCCTTTCTTGTAGCACGATGAACTTGCAGATAGTCTTCCCTGCTCAGAGGGAGAGTTTATCTTCCTTCGTCTTAATGTTCTTCGTGAGGTATGTAGTCATAATCATTGGAATCTGCACTCCAAAACGAGGTGCCTTTTAATAGCTTTAATGACAGTGTTCTGTTTGGTTGTAGTATTTGGAAAGAGAGCTTACCATGGCCAGCCTACCATTCACATTTGATGTTGAACGGAGCATTGATGACTGGGTCTTCATGTGCTTCTTTGTAGGAAATGACTTTCTTCCTCACCTACCATCATTAGAGATTAGGTATGTGTGTTTCTGTGAGTTTTCAGACTACTGCTTTAGCCTCCTTGCCTTTATATTGCGTACTGGCCCTAATGCATGTTTGTTTCCTGGTTGCAGGGAAGGTGCAATTGACCGTTTAGTTAACATATACAAAAATGTGGTACACAAAACTGGGGTAAGTGCATTCTTGAATAATTTCAAAACAGAAGTATTTGCTTTTATAAGAAGGTCATTTTCTATGTATTTTATCACTTACAGGGTTACCTTACAGAAAGTGGTTATGTCAATCTGCAAAGAGTACAGATGATCATGTTAGCAGTTGGTGAAGTTGAAGATAGCATTTTTAAAAAGAGAAAGGATGATGAGGTAAAGTGTTTCTATTGTAGTAGCTAAATTGCTCCTGTCTCTAATAGGCTATGATGTTCCTGTGATTGTAATTTCAGCCTCTTTGAATGGGTCATTATATCATTATAGTGTATCAAACATCAGTGTAATCATTAGTGGTCAGTGCTTTAATTATTTTATAAAGGTTGTGATGCTTGCTGTGTGGAACTATATTGCACACTGTGAATTGCATTGCAATTTTTTTCTCTTTATGATCTTTATTAAGATATAAATTGAAATGATTGTCTAGTCAATAGGATATAAAATGAGGGTTCCAAAGCTACAAGAATGCTGGGGTTGATCTAGTACCTGCCAGGTTTACAGAAAATATTTAATTCTCTGGAAGACGGGTTAAGAGCTAGGAACTCTACTCTGGTAGTAGAATGTACAGTATCTGGGTTGGATTGCATCAGCCCCAGCAGACAGTTGCAGCTTTTAGTAAGAAATTTGAACATATAAGAAGAAAATAAAATAACCAGGCTCTTAGAAATTGATGATATCTGATAAGGTGAGGGCTTAGACGAGAAGTCCAGGTTTTTGACTTGGCAGTTGGGAGTTTGCTGATGCCATTCCCTGAGATAGCAAGTACTGAGGTAAACAGGTTAGGGTGGTGACAAGGTAGAAATCGAGTTTCATTTTGGAGATAACTGGGTTTTAGGGACACCTCAAACACTTAGGACACTTGAAAGGGAAAAAGTCTGCGAAGCAATTTGATAGATGTGTAAAAAGCTCAGAGCAGAAGTTTTTTAAAAGGAGGTATGAGGACCATTAGCAGCTGGAAGGTACTTCAAGTGATGAGTGTGAACTTGAAATCTCTGGGAGCTTGTGTGTAGTGAAATTGCCTCTGATGGAAACCTCAAGGAGAAGCATGGGCATTTAAGGAGAATGAGGAGCCAGTTCTAGGGAGATGGGAGGAAATATCCGAAGAGAGGGGAAGCCGTTAATACTGCTTGAGGTGTCAGAGCTGTATGGACAGACCCCTAGTCTTCAGCAAGGGGTTCAGAGGCCCTGGGGAGTGAGTGGGGGCAGCAGCCTGGAGGCTGTGTGTGTTGGAGGGTGATTGTGGGGGAGTGGAAAGGGAGGTAAGCAGTGGGTAAAGTGAACAGATAGTAGTAACTTCTTAGAAAGTAAAGGAAATCCTTTTGGAAATTGATTTTATAAAAGACAATATGGCTATTTTGAGCAAATAGCAACATGATATTGTTATATTCCCTCATGATCTAACAGATTCAAACATGTCATTGTATCTGATAAGACTGCATATTTTCTCCAAGTTTGTTATTTTAGAACTGGGTAACATTTTAAGTAAGAGTAAGTAGACCGTTAGCATTCTCTCTAAGACCTTTGGTATTTGGTAATCTTTGATGGAAAGAATTTTTCATATGTAAAATTCAAATAACAGAACTAACTTTGTCTGGGATATCGAATGTCTACCAGAACGGCCATTTTTAACTAAGTCTTCAACAATTAGAGTGGCTTCACTTGACCTGCTACCATTTATACTTAAGAAAAATATATATTTATTGTGTACTACTTTGTGTAAAAGCATCTTGTTAGAATAGTCCTTTTATGTGGCTTTGGCAGAGTATGTACTATTAAATATTGGTTATTTTTGGATTAGATCAGGTTGTATGGGATTTGATAGATACCAGAGTGCTTAGATTTAGGTAATAATGGTTTTCAGATGGCCTGGCAAACATAGCATTTTAAAACTATGGATCTTTTTGGTGTCCTTGACATCATATGACGTCCATCAGTGTTGTTGGGCATGGGTGGGGGTGGAGGTTATGAAACCTCAGAAATTCAGTATAAAAGTATATGGTGGTATATGTTTTCCTGGAAAGTGTATCCACTTTTGACAGATTTCCAGAGGAGTTGATAGCACCCAGATGGACTGTTCTGCTTGTGTGTTACCACCACCCTTAGAAATACCAACCAGCAAAATAGATAGAGGAGGAATATATTCAATATTTTTCACTAAAATTAAGGAATTCGGTCAAAAATGTGATGCTTTTTATTTTTTGAGCTTTGAAGTTTGCCTTTTATCTTGCAAATATTGTTTATTTATTCAACAAATATTTATTGTGTTACCATGTGCCAAATAGTTTTCTGAGTGTTACTGATACAACAGAAAACCAAATCAAAACAGAAAAACACAAAAATTTCTAGCTTTACAGAGCTGATGTTTTTCTAGGGGAGATGGATGATAAGTACAAAAACTTAAGCAAATTGAATAATGTGTTAGTAATAAGTGCCAGGAAGAAAATTAAAGCAGGTGAGGAAATATCTGGGAAGGTGGTGGTAGGTAGTTTGCAGTTCTAGAAAAGGCGACTAGAGAGGACTGCACTAACAGATGACTTTGTGTGAAGACCTGAAGGATGTGAGATGTTTATAGGAAAAGCATTTCAGATAGAGGGAGTAGCCACTGGAAAGCCTCTGGGGCAGGAGCACACCCAGATGTTCACAGAACAGCAAGGAGCTAGTGTGGTAGGCGCAGAGGAGGCAAAGGGAAGGTGATAGAATTTAGAAAGATGACGGAGGGCTAGATTTGGTAGGACCCTTCAGGTCATTTCGAGGACTTTAGCTTTCATTCTCAAGGGTTCTGAGTATGAAAGTGACAAGAACTGACACATATCAATCATAAAAGGGTCACTAGCTCTTATATTGAGGTTCACTGTATGGAGGCAAAGATAGCAGCAGTGATCCCATTTAGGAGAAGTGAACCCAGTTAGTATGGAGGCAGAGAAAGAAGCAGTAAGCCAAGTCCAGGGGAGGTAGTGTAGTTGTGATGGTTATGACAGGAGATAGCTGGATTCTGTATGTTTTGAAGATAGAACCAGTGAGATTGGTTAATGAGTTAAATGCTAGGTGAGAGAAAGAAAGCTATAAGGAATGATTACAAGGCATTTTGTCCGAGCAGTTGAAAAATAGTCTGAGAAACTGTAATGAGGAAGCCTGGGAAGTGAAAATCTGGGGGTGGAAATTCCATTTTAGAGATTCTGAGTGGGGAGAGATCCTGGTTGGACAGTCATAAGCATATAGATGATGTTTAAAGCCATGAGGCTAGGTGGTTTACTCCCACGAGAGTACAGAAGTGGCAGGGTCCAAGTATTGGTCTCAGATGAACACCCAACTTTAAGAGGTTGGGGAGTTGAAGAGTAAGGGGAAGCAACAAGAGTGAAAGAGGAGAACCAGGTGAGTGTGGTGTCCTAGAAAACAAGTGAAGAGCATGATTCAAGAAGGAAAGAGTCATTTTCAGATAAGGACTGAGAACAGAGGAATGGATTTTGCAGTCTGTAAGTCATTGGTGACTTAGGTAAGAGAAGTTTAATTGAAGATGGGGGTAAAAGCTTGATTAAATAAGTTGGTGGTTTTCATATCTTAGGAGTTTTCAAGGTATTCAGTCACTGTGTATTGAACATTCAGGTCCTCTTTTGGCAGAAAAACATTCTATTAACACATATTGCAGTTGGCAGCACTGATTGGAAGAGATGGAAATGAAGCTAGTAGAATGACAGTACAGTACCAGCTGGCCCTGTTTTAGGCCGCAGCTGCAGCCACGGCCATCTTAGCTGTCATTTCAGTGCCTGGACAGTCACTGAATCGTGGGTGTAAAAGGAGTGCTTTCTGGGGGTAAAGGAGGCCTTTAAATGGTCCAGATAGTTAGTGGGGAGCAAGATAACCCCAATTCCAGGCAGTTGAAACCATGGCTACATTTTGAAAACTTATCTGTCCACACCAGCACTGTTTCCTGTGAGTTAAATTGGCCCAGGATAAGCAGGGCAAAACATCTGAATTTTTCTTTCTTTCATTAGATTGACTTTTTGGAACCAGTGGTGGAAATAGTATTTGTATAGAGCCCACTTCTCTCTTTACTCACTTATGCCATAGATGTTACAGAGTCAGGAACTGTCGAGCCTTTTTTTAGGTAATACAGGCTTGTTGCTAAAATCTCTTGTCAATATCTTTAAATTTGATATCTTGATTATTAACTGAATTGAGCCACTTAAGAACTTAAGAATTCTTTGTTTCCTTACTTATTTGTATCTTCTTCTTATTGGGAGCCTGTTTGCTCCAGGGTAAAACCAATGGTCTTTGTCATGAATCTTTCATATTTTGTGAGATTATATCAAAAACTATGTGGAAAAAAATAGGAACAATTAAATTGTATCTCAACTCAATACAGAATGCTCTCTACCCATCTAAAGTTCTGGTAAGCAACACTTTAAACATATAGTCCATTATGTAGTTTAATTATGTACCGAGGTTTCTGAGGTCTTCCTGTAAAACTTTAATTGCCTCCTAAATCATTCCTGATAATGTTTAACTCTTACATTTTTGTGTAATTATTTGACAGAATATGTGGATTTTATACTTTTAGGACAGTTTTAGAAGACGACAGAAAGAAAAAAGAAAGAGAATGAAGGTGAGTTTTAATTTTGAAACATTGGCTGTAGTATAACTTTACAGTTTGGGAGTATAAACATTGGCTGGAGTATAACTTTACAGTAGTTTATTACAATAGCTTTTTATTCCTTATCCAGTAGGAGTTGGTTAGGGATATAGAGTTCACCGGGCTGCCTTCTTACCTAGAGAAAGAATGCAAGTGTCTATTTTATTTTACTTTAAAATATTATATTTTATTGTTTATGCTATTGTACTTATCCTAGTATTTCCCCCTTGCTCCCTCCACCCAGCCCCCTCAATCCCGACACCGTTATCCATGTTCATGGTTCATTCATATATGTTCTTTGCCTCCTCTATTCCCTATACAGTACTTACATCCCCATGACTATGCTGTAACTACCAATTTGTACTTCTTAATCCCTTCACCTTTTTTACCCATCCCCCACCCCCTCCTATCTGGCAACCATCAAAACATCCTCTGTATCCATGGTTTTGTTTCTGTTCTGCTTGTTTGTTTACTTTGTTTTTTAGATTCAATTGTTGATAGATATGTATTATTGCCATTTTATTGTTCACTTTTTTGATCTTCTTAAAGAAGACCCTTTAACATTTCATATAATACTGGTGTGGTGGTGATGAACTCCTTTAGCTTTTTCTTGTGGGAAGCTCTTTACCTACCCTTCAATTCTAACTGATAGCTTTGCTGGTTAGAATAATCTTGGATGTGGGTCCTTGCTATTCATTATTCTGAATATTTCTTGCTGTTCCCTTCTAGCCTGCAAAGTTTCTTTTGAGAAATCATCAGTCTTATGGGAGCTCCCTTGTAGGTCATTTTGCTGCTTTTAAGATTCTTTGTCTCTTTAACCTTTGGCATTTTAATTATGTTGTACCTTGGTGTGGACCTTTTTGAGTTAATTTTGCCTGGGCGGGACTCTGTGCTTCCTGAACTTGTTTATCTATTTTCTTCACCAAGTTTAGGAAGTTATCTGTCATTATTTTTTCAAATAGATTTCCAATTTCTTGTTCTTTTTCTTCTCCTTCTGGTACCCCCATGATGCAAATGTTGGTGTGCTTGAAATTGTCTCAGAGGCACCTTATACCCTCCTAATTTGGAGGGGATTTTTTTCTTCTTCCTGTTCGCATTGGTTGTTTTTTTTTTTTTCTTTTGATTTGTTTTTTTGGTGCTTTTTTCCTTGTATTCCAAATGCTGATTTGATACTGGGCTTCATCCACTTTACTATTGATTTCCTGTGAATTGGTCTTTATTTCGGTTAATATATCCTTTGTTTCTTACTGGATCTTTTTTATGCTATTGAAGTTCTCACTAAGTTCATTGAGCATCCTTATATCCAGTGTTTAACTGGAACTCTGCAGCTAATAGATTGCTTGTCTCCATTTTGTTTGTTTGTTTGTTTGTTTTCTGGAGTTTTGTTCTATTTTATTTGGGCCATGTTTCTTTGTCTTCTCATTTTGGCAGCCTCCCTGTGTTTGTTTTTGTGTATTAGGTAGAGCTGCTATGTCTCCCAGGCTTGGTGGAGTGGCCTTATATAGTAGATTTACTATAGAGTCCAGTGGCACACCCTCCCCTATCACCCAAGCTAAGTACTCAAGGTGCATCCCCCAGCTCTTGCCCTGGTGCTGGACAGTTCAGTTCTTCCTCATATGTCTCTGGTGCCTTTCAGTCTGCTGCCCCTCTGCTAGAGCCCAGAGGGAGTGAGGCCAAGTAAGTCTGTGCACAGGACCTTAAAGAGGAACTACCTGGGACTCCAGTAGTTTCTGCTTTCTGCAGCCTCAATCCCCACTTGTTTTTCCAGACTGAAGTTACGGAGACTTCTCTTCCTGGCATTGGAACCCTGGGCTGGAGGGCCTGGTGTGGGGCTGGGACCCTTCACTGTTGAGATATCCCTCCCAATTTTTGTCAGCCATATGTGGGTGTAGGACCAACCTGTTCTGTGTCTCCGCCCTTCCTACCAGTCTTGGCGTGATGTCTTTAATTCTGTACTTGTAGGACTTCTATTCACCCTGATTTCTGTTGGTTCTGAGTGATGGTGGTTCTATACTTTAGTTGTTATTTTGATGTAGTTATGGGAGGAGGCGAGCTATGTTTACCGATGCTGCTTGACTGGAAGTCCTAGCGTTGATTTTAAAGAAGTCCTTATTCTGGTTCTGGCATCTGAAGGGGTATACTTGAGGGGCAGGAAGGGGTGGATGGCATTTAGTTATTTGAATTTTTTACAATAGGTAATATTTTTATAATAAAACAGTTAATTCTTTGTATCCTCTTGAAAGTTACTACAGTCTGTTTACATCTTTGTCAGGTTAGTCTTCCTAGAACATGACACTTGAAACTTTGTTGTTTCTCTGTGGAAATCATTAGTAACTCTCTGGTCCCCTCAGAATACAGTATTGTCTTCATATGGCATGCAGAGCACACCAGAATCTGGTTGAATTCTAGCTACCTAGCTTTTCTCTGCCTTTTATGCATAAATATACCATATCCCTCCAGACTCAGAGCATTACTTTCATTTGGTACCTCCAGATGGATTTTTGACTTCATGACTCCCTCATATCTTGCCTTTTCCACAAAGTCTGCCTGTTGCTTCTGCTTATAGTCTAGGATTAAGAGTTTTTTCTTTTAACTTTGGTGCTTCTTGCTGTAATATTTGTTTTCTTAATTGTGTGATTTATAGTCATTTCTTTAGTTCTTGTTTTTCTTCCTTACTAGATTTTAAATTCAGGGAGTTTAGGGACTGCATTTTGTTTCTATATTTCATTGAAAATGAGCAATTTCAGGAACCTAGAAGGGAGAAAAGTAGAGTTGTTTATTAGCATTTAGGTTCAAAACCACTTAGATTGGTAAGGGTATATTTATTTTCTACCATATATACTTATTTTCTTTCATTCAGTATCTGTTTTGAAGATCTGTCTTTTATTAGCTTGCCATAACTGTTTCCTATTATAACTTTAAGCATAGCTCTAATTAAATAGAAAGAGTTAAATTCTGGCAAGGTGAAGAGTAAATAAAAATTATATTCCTAAGTATAAATCAAACTCTGCACTCATTTTTTATTTTAATAGTAATACTTATTTGCTTAAAATTATGTCTGCAGTGTGTTCTGAAATTTTAAGTAAACAGAATAGAATAGCCTAATGAGATTTGAATAGATTTTCTGTATATATCATAACAGTGATATATATATATATACTTTTAGAGCAGAGTTATTAAATATTACAGACTGTTGTTTACTGGGTGAGTTACAATCAAATTAGTATCAGTAGATATTAATGGAAATCCATTTTCATCTTTTAAGTGCTTATAGTGGGGACTCTTATTTTGTTGCCTTTTTTTCTTCCAGTCATCTGTGCTGTGATTTAATTTTAATTTCTACATTTATTTCTCTTTACATTAGAGAGATCAACCAGCTTTCACTCCTGGTGGAATATTAACCCCCCATGCCTTGGGTTCAAGAAATTCACCAATTTCGCAAGTAGCCAGTAATCCGAGACAAGCAGCCTATGAAATGAGGATGCAGAATAACTCTGTAAGTGACTGACTTTTATGTGGCATTGAAGAGTGATGAATATCAGATGTTCCTTGAAGCTGTGTGTGAATTTTATTACTTAGCTGGGAGTTGTTTTGTAGGTTTTGTTTTTTTTTTTTTTCAATTTCTTTTGCCTTGAAATATTTTTAATTTTGTTAAATTCATTTTTATCAATATGAAAATATCTAAATGATGTAAAAAAAGAAAATATATGTAAATATATACATGTATAGCTAAGTGGCTGTAGTGATTCTGTAATGCAAACAGGCCAAAGGAACTAGGTAATGATTATAGAAGCATGATATGGTCATACAAATGTCTCATAGCTGAGGCAAGACAGGAAGGTGGGTTATACGATTTCCCTTTTCCTTCCAGGGCTCAGTGATGGTCATTTTGCAGAATAATATTCCTCATTTGTCAAACATAGGTACTCTTGACTGCCTAAACTCTCACTCTCCAACTCAGCTTCTTGTAATAGTGCCAACAGACCATGAGCTCACAGCACATGGTGGGGCAGCAGCAGGGCTGAGGGAATACACCATCAACTGAGGATTCACAGACAGCAGATAATCAAAGTTACTGCTTACTTCGGGCTAGCAGGCAAGAGTGAGAGAGGGTGTGTTATAGAGGGAGGCAAGATAGTACGCAATCATTGCCATGATATACCCAAGGAAGTGGCACAAGTTTGGATGTTTAATTTTTATTCTGATAGTTACTGTATTGATGCTAAATCCCTTATTACAGGGCAATACTATATGCAGAAGTTTGGTCATATCAGGAGACTGATTGGATTTGTATCGCCATAAATTCATACCTAGAATTTTTTTAGGGACGTTAGATTTAGAATTTGAGAACTGAGATTTTGCATCTCTTGGGAGAAGCAGCCTAGGCTTCTCTTGTGTTTTTATTCTGTTTGACTTTTGTTTTTTTGACTTATTCCTTAAAGCATTAGTAGAGTGGGATATGGAGGGTTAGTGAAAGGGATTGCAATGAGACACGAATAGAACAGAAGAAAACTGATGTCCATCATTTAAAACAATAGTGATTACAGTCCCCTCAGGGTAGAACTGAGAGTAACAAATATTCTCAAATGGCATGTTGATAATAGAATACTTTTCTGTTACTCTCAGGGAGGCAAGAAGGTTTAAACTTCACTGGCTATGATCCTTTGTGGAAGATTCCAATGTTAAATTCAGATTCTACAGGACTAGACCCACTATTAAGTAATGTCTGCCATGGGAATAGGAGTGGAGAGATCGATGCTTAGGTCATTTATTTGATCATGACTTAATTCCTCTTGACACAATAATTTTTTTGGAGTCGTTGTATGGAGAGATTTTCATCAAGAATGTTCCAAATTTAGAGAAATCATGAAGTAAAATCCTAAAATTCATTTAAAATCGTGATGCTACTTTAAAGAGGAGCCTTTAAGGTTATATTTTATTTTTTCTAAATGTTTGACACATTAGTCTCCAGATGTCTACTGATGTCTTCATTGTTAATGCTCTATTACATAGCTTTTGTTTCCTCATAAATGTTTTTATTTAATTATTTTATATAAGTGCTTTTAAATATTGCATTCTGAAGTGTGCTTTCATTATATCTGTGGCCAGTCTTAGGTTAATAAAATTGATTGCAAAACTAGTATTTTCAAATAAAATTTGAGCCCTGTCTGATGTGTCTCAGCAGATTGAGCACTAGCTTGTGACCCAGAAGGTCATCAGTTCAAGTCCCATTCCTGGGTTGCGGGCCAGGTCCCCAGTCGGGGATGCATGAGAGGCAACTACACATCGATGTTTCTCTCCCTCTCTTTCTCCCTGCTTCCTCCTCTCTAAAAATAAATAAATAAAATCTTTAAAAAAAAGAAATTTGAAGTGGCATGAATCTGGTATGTTCAGGAAAGAATACTTTTATTGGAAAAGATGGAGCAGAAAGGAGAACTAGTAGATTTAGTATTGAAGAACAGTACTTCTTTTTTTCTTGAAGGTGTGTTATTTTTGTTACCTAAAGATAGAGTTTATATGTTGTTTGTCAGTTTGGGAAAGTTTGCTTTTTATAACAACTACTCTGTACTAGTTCCGGCCAAGATGGAAGTGTAGGAAGAAACCCTTTGCTTCCTCACATAATCAAAAGGAGAAAAACAACCAATGTAAAATCAATAAACAACCAGAAGTGCCAGAAAATCAAACTACATGGATCTCTGAAAACCACAGAATTAAAGAAACAGTCAAAGAGAACAACCAGACTTGTAAGGCAGCGAAAGGACAGAAACTCCGGTGAGGTGGTGGACTGTGGGGGCAGGGCTGGCTGCAGAGCTGGGGCAGGGCTGGCTGCAGAGCCGGGGCAGGCTGCTTAAGAGGGGCTGACTTAAGGGGAACTGAGACTCAGAGGTGGTTGTGGACTATAACCGCCGTTACTGCACTGGGAGAAACTCCCAGTCTCACACAAGAGTTCACTGGAGAGTGTGCACTACAGAGGAGCAGGAGAGCTGCACTGTTCTCTCTCTGGCCCCTCCCCCACAGGCAGCATGGCAAGGAGGGTTGCCCTGCCTGGGTGAATACCTAAGGCCCCACCCCCTTACAGCTTAATAGGGGCCCTGAGCAAAGAAATAGGGCCAAAGTGAAGGAACAGTGCAAAACCACAGAAAGACAGCTAAGCAAGGAGGATACAGCCAACTTATCTGATGGGGAATTTAAAGCCCTGGTAATCAAAATGTTCACAAAACTGATTGAGCTTGGTCGAAAAATGAAAGATACTCACAATGAAATAAAGCAAAATATTCAGGGAACCAACAGTGACAGGAAGGAAACCAGAACTCAAAACAATGATTTGAAACAAAAGAAAGAATTAAACATCCAGCTGGAAAAGATTGAAGAAACAAAAATTCAAAAAAATGAAGAGACTTTCGAACCTCTGGGACAACTGGAAGCGTTCCAATATCCGAATTATAGGGGTGCCAGAAGGGAAAGAACAAGAGCAAGAAATTGAAAATTTATTTGAACAAATAATGAAAAACTTCCCCGATCTGCTGAAGGAAATAGATTTCCAGGAAGTCAAGGAAGCCTAGAGAGTCCCAAAGAAGTTGGACCCAAAGAAGAATACACCAAGGTACATCATCACCAAGTTATCCAAGATTAAAGACAAACAGAGAATCTTAAAAGCAGCAAGAGGAAAAGAGAGTTACCTACAAGGAGTGCCCATAAGGCTATCAGCTGATTTCTCAAAAGAAACATTACAGGCAAGAAGGAGCTGGAAAGAAGTATTCCAAGTCATGGAAGGCAAGGACTTCCATCCAAGATTGCTCTATCCAGCAAAACTATCATTTAGAATGGAAGGGCAGATAAAGTGCTTCCCAGATAAGGTCAAGTTAAAGGAGTTCATCATCACCAAGCCATTATTATATGAAATGTTAAAGGGACTTAGAAAAGGAAGATAAAAAATATGAACAGTAAAATGACAACAAACTCAACTATCAACAAATGAACCTAAAAAAATAAAGGAAAACAAAAACTCAGCAAGCAACTAGAACAGGAACAGAATCAGAGAAATGGACATCACATGGAGGGTTTTCAGTGGGGAGGAGGAGGAGAGGAATAGGGGGAGAAAGGTACAGGGAAGAAGAAGCATAATTGGTAGGCATTAAATATACGGGGAGAGGGCAAAAATGGTATATGAAACAGAACTCAAAGAATTTATACGTACAACCCATGGATATGAACTAAGGGCGGGATGCTGGAAGTTTGGGGCGTGCAGGGTAAAGGGGGGGGTAAAGGGATAAAGGGGGAAAAATTGGGAAAACTGTAATAGCATAATCAATAAAATATAATTAAAAAATAAAATAGAAATATAAAGCAGCATTTCACAAGCCACCAAAACAAAAATACTCTGTACTTAGTTGATAAAAACATAACTCTCATAATTTGATCTAAATGGATTACTGTTGGGTTTAAAAAATGATGATGAGCCCTGGTCAGTATGGCTCCGTTGGTTGGAGCATCATTCCATAACCAAAAGGTTGCAGGTTCAGTTCCTAGTCTGCAAACTTGTGATCTCTGGTTCAGGCACGTGCAGAAGGCAACCAATTGATGCTTCTCTCTCACATTGGTGTTTCTCTCT
>PVKM010006806.1:0-43196 GCA_004027735.1 Carollia perspicillata
TGGGAACTATTAAAAGTATCATTGTTGGTATTGTAAATTTTATTGCTACTATCAATAGGTCCTTTTTTCCTCAGATGGAATTTCTTTTGTGTGTGAACTATGGAAAAATTAATACTATCCAAATGAGAAAGCTGCATATATTTAGAGTACTCTGTAAAGCAAAAGAAAATATTGGTGCTTGATAAATGAAACCAGACCCATAATAGCATTACAAATTTCAACAGGGGGAAGAATGTGTTCCTTTACGTGGAAATCCAAAATATATCATCTGCTGCTTGATTTGCATAATAGGAGCAATTCCAAAAAATCCAACTGTAAATAATACAGATGATGTTACAACAAGTTGATTATTTGTGAGATGGGCAATTTAGCTCCTTTAAAATGAGAAAGTGGTTCACAGGGAATCACTGCCCCGAAGATAAATCTAATTCTCAAAAGTGGAGAGAAGAAACTACTCAGATTCTCCTGTACCACTGCTTTCGAGTGTGCTGGTGCCCTGTGTCTCGGCCTCTGTTGTGCAGAGTGCTCGGCGCTGAGTCCCCACCCGTTCAGTAGAACGGCGGTCAGCACACAGGGACGTGCTCTCCAGCTGCACACGGTGCCCAGGCAAGGAGTCTTCTTTGTTATAGGCTATGTCTAGTAACCTGATATTTTTTCAATAAGTAAAAAGATAAACCAACCCAGAAAAACCAGTTAATTATATTGTAGTGAATGCAAATGTCCCATATGAAACTCTGACATCAAAGAACTTAAATTATTTTCCCCAATAAGAATTCCTATAACAGCTGCCATGTGCTGCTTCCCAGGTCAACTCACTAAGCATGAATCTCTTTACCTCCCTCTAGGATCTCTCTCTTTCATCTGTCTGTCTACCTACCTACCTGTCTTTCTTGTTAGCTTCGGCACTAGTAAAGAGTTTGTGGGTGCATCGCATTTATTATATTTTCCTCTTGAAATTCTACTTAACAAACTGATGTTGGTTAGACTATATGCCCCATCTGAAAAACTAAAGAAAATTTTTAAAAAAATCCTCATCCAAATTGGTTGAGTTCATTTTTCTCACATTGTTCAAAATATCAATCATTTGGTACAGTTTCTTGAACATTTCAAGTCTTTCAGTTTTCAAGTTAATTGTTTACAAGCATGACAACATTTAGTCCTTTTATTTCAGAGTGATTTTTTAAAGTAAATGGAAGCAGCTCTCTCTTCAAGGAGCAGTGCACAAGTTTTTTTGGCTTAATTTGTCTTAAATAGAAGGCAAGGTTGGACATAGGCTTTGGAAACTTGGACCTACTTCACAAGGTGCTTGCAGCCGGTGGGAAGGCTAAGTTAGCTGTTTAAATCGCACCCCTCTCCTGCATGCAGCCCAGCAGCACATGGAGTAGGCAGCTCTCCTCAGCCTCTACCTGTGCTGTCTCTTATCTGGAAAAGACGAAAGGCATTTTTAAAGAGATGGCTGGTTGTGTTTTTTTGTTTTTTTTCCCTTACTCTTATTTTCAGAAAGCTAATTGAAGAGTAAATCAGAAAGGTCTGTGAGTTTTTTTTATCTCAGTGGTCTTTAGTTCAGTGATTGGGATTTTTTAAATTTTTATTGTACACCTATGCAGATTACACTACTAAATCTACACTTTATTACTCTGAGGCTCTAGAGGAACTTACATATTCTGTAGTGTGACCCTAGTGTTAGAACAAAGGCACGGGTTGTACATTGGTGGAAAGTTATAAAATAATTAGTTTTGTCCTCCCCATTGATTTTTTTAAATATAGAAACTAGAAAGGGGCATTTCAGATTTGGAATTACTTTTCATCAGTAGGGTATTTAGGAAGGAATAGGCATATTTCACTACTATTTATTATATCGATCCTAAGAATGGCTAATATTCACTGGTATTTTAGAAGCTGCAAATGTATTGACTCATTTGATTGTCTCAGAGGTGCTGGGCCAGGACATTGTGACAATGCTGTTCACAGATGGGGTTATATCAGAGGAGACTGAGGCCCTGAGAGTTTCCTACAGAAAGAGCTCCTGTCGCCACACTCCTTGCTGGATTCCGACTACCTCATTGCTGCCAGTATGCGTCCCTGGCCCATGCTCTGCTCTGTCTCATGACAAAGTGCTGCCTAACTGGAAAAGAGGTGCAGTTAGGTCCCCAACACTTGTAGCTAATCTTGGAATACATTCAAGGACAGTTCAATTGCCCACATCCTTCCCTGGGGGTGCCATCATAAACCAGCCTCCTCAGCAGTGCAGAACACCATGGAGCGGACACAGGGGGAGGCTGGGTTCACAAACTCAGTGGAGGCTGTCCATTCCTTCATTAATAGTCACTGCGGTGATGAGCTACAGTGCCCACAGTGTGAAGCATGCTTCTAAAGCTATTGCCCTCTGTGCTATGGAAACACTGAGGGTAATTTGCCAAACTGAGTTTACATTTGGGGGTATCATGGCAGATGATGCTCTGTGGCTTTGTGAGGTGCCTTTGTTTTGCCTGGTATGTGGCAAAGAAAACCCTTCATTCTGCTAGTTCTGGTACAGGGGGTGGCCGCCATGGTGCCAGTGGAAAGGGAAGAGAACCTGTGTTCTTTGGAATTCAATAAATTTACTCGTGATAATTTTTATTAGATTGCATTTTTCTATTTCCTGTCCTCTAGTTGCTGCTGTAAGCAAAGTAAACATTTTCTCCTTCAGCGTGAAGGCAAAAATATCAATCTAGGTCTTAGCCAACAATTGGTGGTTGTTAGGTAGTGTTTTGTGTATTTACTTAGTTTTGCTTTGTGTATTGAAGTAGAGATGAGCACATTATTTTCTAAATAAAAGGTAGCTTTTAATATTTTTTTAAATGTAATGGAACCCATTGAAAAGAATCATGGAGCTTCTAGAAAAAAAAAAAAACATAGCTTGTGTGCTGTATTGGAACTTGAGTGCCTCTGTCTTACAGCAAGGAATAAACTGGTTTACCAAAACCAATTTCTTTTTGACACAAAATTTACTAAGGATTTGCAGAAGTGGAAGAAAATAAAAGCACCTAAGTAAAGGCCACCCCGCAGCCGAGGGCTCCTCTAGGCTCTGCAGAGCAGGTCCTCAAACAGCATCGTCTCGTGAGAGTATTGACAGGATACCGTAGGAACTTAACTCTTGTGTACATCAGCTAGTCTGGGATAGAACGGGTTCTGTTACACGTCATTGCGTGTAGCATAGCAATTTGTCCCCTGGAGCCAGGGATGGGATTCTGCCTGCCCTCTAACACTGCCTCTTATTCTCGCCCCCACAGTCCACGGGCAGCTTCTTTCCCTGAACAGACTGCCCACTAGCCGACTCCCACCACCGCCTCTTGTTTTTTAATGTTCATTTTTTGACCCCACCAGGTTCTAGTCAAAATTTAAAGTACTAGTCATACCAAAAAAATAATAATAATAAAAATCTCAGCACATCAGAGGTAGAAGCAGTAGAAATCAGCGTCGAAGAGAATCAGAGCATATCCCTACCTAAACTGACACAAAGCCTCTCTCAATCTTAAAATAACCTCACAGACACTTCCAAACCATAAGGTTAAGAATACCATAGGGAGACATCTTATTTTAGAGCTCAAAAGGACGTGAGGGAATCAATTTGTCCAACATGCCTTGTTTAGCAGATAAGCAATCAAAGATCTGGACAAGTTGAACAGCTGCCCAAATGGCAAAGAGCAAACTGCCAATAGCCCTGGACAGGAGTCTCGTAGCCTGGTCAAGTTCTCTAAATTTTTAGGAAGTGCTACTGCTGTCCCAAGGCTTCAAAAGCACGTGCGACTTTTCCTACAGTGTGGAGTAATGCAAAAGTATGTACATTCTCCATATGAATACTTAATTTCACATCGATAAAATAATTCATGTGCTGTTTTCCACCTTGTTTCCCCAGTTAACATCAGGGCATAAAGCCACCTTATAAAACTTACCATTTTAAATACTCCTCAACAAAAGAAATATTTTTCAAAAACATTAACTGCCAACTTGAAAAATCAAATGCAAAGCAAGTTGTGTGTGTGTGTTTTAACTGACCCACTTAGTTCAATTAGTCCTCAAATAAATGCAAAAAGAACTTATTTTCCCTGGCTGTTGTGGCTCAGTGGATTGAGCGCCAGCCTGGGAACCAAAAGGTCACCAGTTCGATTCCAGTCAGGACACCTCTCCAAGTTGCTAGCCAGGTCCCGAGTTGGGGCGAGGGAGGGATTGGGGGTGTGAATGGCAACCAAAAAATGTTTCTCTCCCTCTCTTTCTCTTTCCCTTCCCCTCTCTCTATAAGTAAATAAAATCTTTTCTTAAAAAAAAAACTATTTTAAAACCCAGTCAGGACAAGACATCTCAGTATATTCTTTAACATTGCAACATGTTTTCAAGATTTTAAAGCATTTTTCAGTAATTATTCATGACAAATATTCTTTTGAACATAGTAAGTTCCTCCTTCCAAGGACTCCTCCCCTTTGTTAATATTCAAACATGTGTAGACACAACATCAAGAAGCCCTGTCCCATTCATCCTATGGCTGGATATAGGAACAGGGTGTTGTCCTTGCATTTTGAACTCATGATAATGTTTTCAAAGTTTTGTAGGCACTTCATACTGGATCCCAGAGTCCATGCCCAGGCTTATTTTTGCACTCAAGACTAGAACTAGCAATTCTCAGCAAATAAAAGGAGACCCTGTAAGTTGCCTAATTCTGTTTGAACAGCTCTTTGCTATGGCTTGTTATGCACAGAGAACGCAGAAGCCCAACTCTACCACTCACTCACTTCATCACAACCTTGGTTAGTCTTGCAGACCCTGCTTTCACAGCCCCAAGGTTAGTTTGCCCAGAACACAAAACCCCGTGTACAGCCTGTAAGTAGTATTTTTAAGCACCACAAGAGAAGAGTCCATTAACTGATGAAATACACTTTAACATGTGCATGAGGAACACTGGTATAATACGAACGCAAAACATAGCCTCAGTCTTCGCACTGACAAGAGTAGAATGATGAAAATTATTGGTCTTGAAACTATTTACATGACTGCTAAGTGGAGAGTATGCATAAAGTGACACATGGAAATGTGTTAAATTTATTTTTATAAATATCAGAAAGCCATGGATTCCTAGGAAAGATCAACTTTGTTTTCTCTTCTTGACCAGCAACATTAAGACTGACTACAAGAGGCAGTTCCTACGGCAGTAACAGTCCCAAGATTTTTGCCTGTGACAAACTAAGGTGGCCATTTTTGTAATGCTGTTTGTTTAATGATTCCTCCCTGCCATCATCCCCCAGAAGACAAGCACCATTACTATAGTATTGAAAGGAGGTCTCCCCAACGCCAAGAAATAAAAGTAATCTGTTCATGCATAGTAGGGGCCCGTTCTTCCAGTACTGCGTTTGAGCTAGGTTTCCATCCATCGTCGCCTCGGAGGAATCTGATTAACCCTCATACACTTCTCTTGGGTTAGCAGTGCACGTTGATTGTGTCGCATTAGCAGATGCAAATCATTGTCTGGATAAGGCAGGGAACTTAAAATTAAATAAGCAAATATGCATTACTTGAAGAAGGTCGCCCCCCCGAAATGAAAGAACTGTGTAGATCCAGCCTCCGGGCAGAAACCACACAGTCAATAGCTACGGAATAAGCATTTCATGGCACTAGACACGTGGAAAACCAGCACATAGTGTTTCCTTCCCAACCCCTCCCTGTGCCCAGAGTTGGTTCGAAACTTTTTCAAAATATGTTGCATTGAAAACTAAGGTCTCATCGACTTGAAACACGCTGCTTTTCAACTTTAGCTTCCAATCTAGGGCCAATATTTTTAGAATGGCAATCTGCCACCCTTCCTAAAAATTTTTTCTCATTCACCTTTCCACACAGCTTGTTATGTTGGGTTCTAGGAATATAGGACACATTAGATCTTAGGGCTTCTCCAGAACAGATCCCTCTCTCACATCTCCACGTCGCAAATGACATGGGACAGAGAACCTACCTGAAATGTCCTTTTGCCAGAGCAGGTACAGGGTTTGCCAGAGGAGGCTTTCACTCCAGGTGCGGTCTCTTTAGAGAAAAGTGTCAAAATAGAACAGAAGCCTCAGCAGTATTTTCAGGATGTAAACATCAGCGTAATAATTAGCTCTACCAAGTGCTGAGTTTTTGTTTTTAATTCTTCTCTGTCCAAAATATCAAGTCCCAAATTCTTAAAGCATTTCATGATACAGTTAATCCTAGGGCCTCGTGGTTATCAGGCAGAATTTTTGTATTTTTTTAATCCTGGAAAGTGTAACCATTATTCAGTAGCAACCTATTTTCCCTAAACAATAATAATAATTCATTATTTAAACTTGAGCAGTATATCTGAAAACAGTTCATTACCTAATGGCGGAATGTTGGATGGGCTGGATTCCCTTGTTCTAAACGTGCGTCCCATGTCCATGGTCTTGTCCTCGGACACGTCGTTCAGACATTTGTCGTCCTTGACCACGGGGAAGCGGCAATGTCCCCAGTGGTGTGTTGTTGGAGTCATTAACCCCGGTTTCTCCATCTTGAATTTTGGAAAAACTTTTGTGTTTGTTGGTGGCTGAGCGAGGCCCATAGCCAAAAACCTTTTTATCAGCTCTTAAAGGTTGCTAACTGCTAAATCAAAACTTGGACAGCAGGCTTTTCCCCTGTTGTGGAGGAGATTTATCGTGGGCTCGGAAACGAACCCTGTGGACACGCAGACGTGCTGCTTCCCAGTGGCTGGAACCTGAGGACTTTGTTCAAACTACAATAATTCGATGTCAGGGAGGAACAGGATCTTTATCAACAAAGTGCTGCCAGAACCCCAGCTGTTTTTAGAGTAGCTGTAATAGATGAATAATGTTACAACCAACTGAGCAAAAGCCTTTTTGCTCGAAAGGATTTCCACTCATGGTGGTGGTATTCCATATCCATGTGTTCATCTCGAAGTGCAGTAGTTTCCATCTGACTTTCATTACTTTTCTTGAGAGGATCAGTTTTACAACTGGAATCCAAAAAGCAGTCAAAGTAATTGAAAGTGGCAATCAGTGAAATATAACAATTTTAGCTTGGGAACATATGTTTCCTTATAAGGAAAGTATTTTTTCCATAAATCCAGGACCTGTGTTTTCCCAGGGCAACAAAGGGACCATGTACAGGTTCTGATGCTACACCCCAGGTCACGGTGATGCTCCTCCAGGGACTGGCAACTCCTTACCTCCCAAGGAAATCTATTCCCTTTTTGATTCTGACAGTTTGAAAATGGTTTGTTACATTGGAGATAAAATCTCTACCTCTGTAGTTGCATCCTTTAGAATTGAAAAACTTGGGTCTCAACAGAGTAAACCTGAACCTCTCTTTAGATACACGTGGGTAGCTCTGCGCTTTCCTTTGCCAAGTTGTATTGCATACTTGTATTCCTTTCTTGCATGGACTGGCTTTCACTTCCTTAATCATTCTGGCCACTCTCCCTGGAAGAAGCTTAAACTTGCCTATATTTCCCTTAAAGGCTTTCAATCAGAATATCTGCATTAATACTCTTCTGATACTAGTAATAGCAAAGGTAAACAAAAGAGACAAGGTCTAGAGGTCAGAACAGGCAGTAAACATGGTAACAGAGTTACAGTCTGCAATACACAATGTACAGAATTGCCAAGGTTGCTCCTAGGTCCTCGGTAGGAAGGGCAGGCCTTCTGAGATGGGGTGAACCTTTTACAATGGGAAGGAGACGGAGTGACCCAGGATGTGGCGTGACACTGAGGGAGGAGAGCCTCGTTTTCCAACACAGAAGCTGAATCTAGAGTTGAGAAGTGTAGAAGGTGAGTGGAACAAGAGGAATCTGGAGAAGTGCCGAGCTTTGTAGCCATTGTTGAGATTTTGGGTTTTATTTGAAGCCACTGTTGGGTCTGAAGAAGAGATGTTACAGGGTCCAAAACAATGTTTTTAAAAAGTGGCTTCCTGCTGGATGGAGAACAGCCCAAAGGATGAGAGTAGAAATGGGGCAACCAGTTAGGAAGCAGCTGTCATAATCCAAACAGAGGTCCATGGGACACCACAGCCCTGTGAGGTGCAAACGGGAAGCGCTACCCTGCAGAAGTCAAGACAGAGTCGTAGGAGACTGCCTGCCTGTGATCAAACCAGGCTCCACCAGCCTGAGCAAGTTTCTCAGCCTCTGTGCATCCCAGCTTTCTCTTTTGTGAGAGGAGGATCATCACAGGACTTACTTCATAGAGTTGCTGTGAGGGTTAAGGGAGTCACCTGTTGGCACAACTTGGGAAGACCGTTTCACTGTCATGGCGCACCACATCACGTTTTTCACACTCAGGCAATATCTTATGTAGTTTTTGTCTGGGAATGAGGAAGAGAATGACTGAGGAATATGACCAGATAATTGTTTATTCTTTTTTGCAAACTATATTTTGCTGATGCAGTGGAGAAAGACAATGTGAGAACAGGCATTCTATGGACAATCAGTTGTGGTTTGTTTTTTTTGGTAGTCCACCTTGTCCTCTTGTAAATGACCTCAAACTTTGTATTTCCTCAACAATGTGTGACCTGTCATGACTCTTGCTTAAAACCCAAACCCTACAATATTACTGGAACTTCTCTAGCTTAGTATGGAACAGTAATGCAACAATACCTTAGGCTGTGTCCCAGGCCATTTCTTCCTGTGATATGCTCACCTAGCGGAATAATATTCCTGTTTTACAGGCATCCCAGGAAGTGACTATGTGAATGCCAACTACATCGATGGTTATAGGAAACAAAACGCCTATATTGCAACACAGGGATCTCTCCCAGAAACATTTGGGGACTTCTGGAGAATGATTTGGGAGCAGCGGAGTGCCACCGTTGTCATGATGACAAAACTAGAAGAGCGGTCCAGGGTAAGACGGTCCCTATGTTGCATCTTTTCTACTGTTCAGAACCTAGCCTTCGGCTTTGACCTTCTAACCGATGTTCATCGTGAACGAGCAGCAGCAGCTCTGATTAAACCATCCTTTGACACTTCTGCGTCTTTCAGAAGTGGACTTTCTCTCATGTTACAGTGTGTGGTCACTGAAACAAAAGAAAAGCAGTGCTCAAAGAA
Organism: Carollia perspicillata; assembly: GCA_004027735.1. NCBI lineage: Eukaryota > Metazoa > Chordata > Mammalia > Chiroptera > Phyllostomidae > Carollia > Carollia perspicillata. The sequence goes on from PVKM010006806.1 coordinate 9,080, forward strand.
GAACCAACATTTTCAAAAATACTGAATCACAGCACACAGACTTTGGGGGAGGAGTTCCCCAATATCTACTTCCCAGTATTTTCCACTTTTTCTTCCTCATAGTCCGTAATATGAGACCTCAAATTCTGTGACACAGGCTCTTTTTAAATTATTCAAATTAGCACAAATTAATCAGTGCAGCCAGAAAAACGATGTGGGTTAATATACGGCTGAGAAAACACATAAATGTGTAGAGGGTATTTTGCTAGTTTAGCCTTCTCCAAAATGAATAGATTTTAATAATGGACTCATTGCTTATTAGAGTCTAAGAATGGAGTTATATTCATCGTATAGGTCTAATGTTATGCCGCATGGCACATAAGTTAAATGCTGCTTGATTTGCAAAACTAAAACATGACGGGTAAGCCATATTCCCAGGAAAATAGGCAGATATTATAGCCAGTTAATGAAAAACAATCTCTAACCTTGAGACTTTAATGAAGGAGTCCCCAAAGATGACACGCACCCTCACAGAAGACTGGGGTATTCCAGGCAGAGTTTGAAACCGCCGGTGAGTTGTCTTTCAAGGTGGTCACAGTAGCTCAGAAAGGATATTGAGAAGGAAGCCAAAGCCCAAGTCCCCATCTGTTGTGTGACAGTTGAGGTTTTTTAAATGGTCTTCTAAGCTCAATTTGTGGCAGTTTCTCTTAGTCCAGGTGTGTATCTGAGGGAAGAGTCGAAAGCTGCCAAGAGGATTTATAAGGGAAAAGCTCACGCTTCGGAAAATATGAAAAGTCCCAGCTGTTACCTTCCAGATAAGGAGTTGAGAATTAAAAAGATGTAATGCACAACTGGTTTTGCAAACCTAAAAAAGCAATCAGATCTTTTTAAAACCCGTGAATTCTATAGACATACTGAAATATCATCTGAAATGAAATTTAGATAAAAACTGTCATGACTATGAGGACAAATATCTTTACATGCAAACTCCAAAAGAGATAAACGGGTCTATTATTGATTTGTACTTAGGGTAATCCCCGTGTAACAAGACAGTTCTTTAAAAACAACCCCTTAACCCAAATGATTCCTGAATATACCTGTTAATAATTATAACAGTGTCTAACATATATTAGGTGTATTGATATTTTACAACAACCCTGTAGGATAAATACTGCTATGATCTGCACCTTACATATGAGTAAACTAAGTCTGGGACATTCTAGAAAGTCACCCAAGATCATCCAGCTACCCAGGGCAGCGTTGGGAATTGAAGACACATAGTCTGAACCCACAACACATGTGCTTAGCCATCGGTCCATACTTCCATGAAGCCGAGACAGCTGGACTGTACCATTTTGGCATGCATGTAAATCCAAGCCACCCGGATCGCTCTGCCTGGAGATGCTGGCTGGTAACAAGCAGTCATTTGCAGAAGCTGTTTTCAGTAAAACACACATTTTATCTTGACACTGCAGGCCTTCATTAAACCATGCACAGAAACTTGTTTTGAAATAACCAAATGAAATTCTGCCCCCTTTCTCCCTAATTGCTTCTAATAATAACGTTAGTTCTAACGGCCCCACTGCCACTGCAACATCGGATGGTAATGAGCGGTGGTTCTTGGCGGAAGGCACTGTGACTTCAGTACCTGCAGTTTATCTTTATGTTGCAGGCTACCTTTTCTCTCCCCTGCCTCAGACAGAGGAACTTAGTTGGAAGTTACTAAAGGAACCTCTGTTCCCTCCCTTCATTAATTACTCTTTGCTCTTGCAAGTTAGCTTTCTCTTTGTTAAATGGCCTAAAGGAGGCCAATTAAAATGCTGTCTGGTGATTTTCATTCTGTGGTGATTCAGCCAGGATGCGAACTTGTGGTGACCTGCATCAGCCAACACTGAGGAGTCTCGACCATTATCAATCTGACCACACAAATGAGCCCTGACCCTCAAGGCCCCAGAGCCCTTTGTTCCCCAGTGTGGAATACTTGAGAATCGATGACCAGAGGCAGCAGAGGGATCTAACGGAGTGCTGGTGTCTCAAATGATCACGACTGTTCTTCCCTCCTTCTCCTCCACACCCACCTACCTCATGCTTTTCCCCTGTGCTGTGGCTCCTTCACCTCCAGTCTCAGCGGGGGAAGGGCAAGGCATTCCTGGACTCTCAAACAAGACCTTGGATTGAGTTTTGCTATAAAAACAATGTTATAAATAGTGGTTACTTGTTGCTGAAATATATAGCCCCATACTTCAGGAACTTTGTGGGTTGTGTGGGCTGACCTGGAGACTCAGTGAATTCCCAATTCCCAGCAGCCAACTTCAAAGCAGACATCTGAACCGGCTCTGGCTTTGGTCAGGAATTGCCTGTAGTCTCCCTCATAAATGGAGGTGGTCCACGAAGTTCAAATGAATCACTTCTCTAAGAGCCGAACCCTAGAAGTTCTTTATTTTGATTAAGGCTCAGGTTCTTGAAATAACATTGATCCCTCGGTATTGGGGGGAAAATTGTGTACATACTGGGGAAAAGTATGTATACAGATAAACACGTATGTATGAGTGTTCGAAGTATTGAGGAGTGCCTGTTGACTGAAGAACTGGTCTGGGGAAGAGAGAAGAAAAGGACAGGGAAGAAAGGATAGCAGGATATCACACAGCACTCCGGGGAGGTCATCATCAGACAGAAGGGAAGCTACATGTCGTAGTTCCAAGTGGGGTGTCTCACCGTCACATGTCTAGGTTTAGATTCCCATTCTAATGCTTGCTCTCTGTGTGGTAATGAGCAAGTTACTGGACTGCTCGAAATCTCTTTTCTCCTTTTGGGCTTACATGGTGGGGTTCTTGTGGGTATTGACTGAGATAAGGAACGTGACAAGGTGGCTCAGTGCATCTCAACTATTGTTGTTTGGCTTGAGAGGCAGGAGTTGGAAGCTTTACCATTATGACTTTACTTCCCCTAAAGCTGTCTTCCAAATAATTCAATTTTTTTTGTTTCCAAATGAAATGAGTTTGCTTCTCTGTGACTGACAGTGAATCCTGACCAAATTCTTGAGTGCCTGCGCATGGCACGCCCTGCCCTCTGTCCCAGGGTAGCAGTCCATGCGCTATGGTCTAGAGGAGAGCGGGGCTGAGAACAGTGCGGGTGGGAGGCTGCCCTTGCCTTTCCCCAGGACAGAAGCTCCAGAACGGAGAGCCTGAAGCCGAAACTCATTTATCAGTCTGCAAACAGACCTTGGCTCTTCTGGCAGCTACTTCCACTGCTGCTGTATCTCGAAGGAATACAATATGGAAATAGTGAGTGATAGCGACATGAGTTACATATGGTAATAATTGTCAGTAAAGTTTGTGTGTTCTTGACACAATGTTTCTTTCTGGTTCTGTTTTGCGTTCTCCCTCCCCATTCTTATTTATTTGGTGATGCTAGGGAATTATCTCTACTTAAAACCCATCTTCTGGTTTTTTTAGCTTTCTGTTTTGCCTACCCAGGTTCGATCTTACCCGGTCACTCTGGCCTGCGGTGGATAAAGCAGCAATGCTTGTAACCTTCGTTGAGTGAAAAGAGCTCACTCACCCAAAGGCCTGCTAGGTTCATTAGCAGGTGATAGAAATTCAATTGGCCTTTTGTTATAGAACTGACCACTCTTAGGTTTGAATGGCTAGAGAAGGTCCTACACAGGTGAGGTATGACTTAGGCCTTCAGCTGGCCATTTGAAAACTTAAGTTATTTGATTTTCCAATACAATTACTCCCTCTTAGATGTGGCCTTGAAAGGGTCTCAACCCCCACTGAGATTATTTGTATGGTATATACACTTAGTTTTCAGCCCCCAAGAGAAAATGGGTACATGGAATGTTTTCTGAATTTCATTCAGATACATAAAGAAACAAAACAAAATGTAAGGCCAAAATCTGGAGATTTTGAAGGTAAAATATGATCGCTGTCTGAAACGCACAGATCAATTTAAAACCTTGTAAAATGCACTGTGACATGAGATACTGTTAGTGGGTTTTATTCCACAGTTTCCATCTTTTTTGCCAAGTCCTCTCAAGTTCTGCGTAGTTCATTGATTCTGTAGAAAATCATTCCTGTGCCCTCGAATGTGGTTTCTAATTGTTTCCATGTTTCATAACATGCCAATAAGCACATGAGTTGGTTTGGGCAACCACACGTAGGGCAGAAAAAGTTTGGAAAAAATGAAACCCTGGTAGGAGAGGAAAACATATACAGCTGGGATTTCCACTCCGAGGGTGTTATTTGTGGGCAGCAGGGACGCATGGTTGGCAGCCTCGCCTGAAGAACTGGAGTGTCCCAGGTAGTATCTGCCAAAGTGACTCCTGGCCCGGGAAGCTCTGTTATTTTGTTGATTGCCCACTTTTTTTCCTTCATTTATCTGCTTCTGACTATTTCTCATCTACTTCGTTTCCCATCTTGAAGTGCACAAGACAGAGGGACTAGGTAAACCTCACACTCAGCAAATTCTCGAGCATCCTTGTTTAGTATGAGAAGCTGAAAACGGCTTAACAAAGGTGAAGGAGTAGTTGGCCCTCGGCAGTTCTCACCTTCTCACTGGCCTGCCTTCAATTCCTGCCTACAGTTGGCACTCACTGTTGATTCTGTGGTCTTGCCAGCTTCATGGCGGGAGTTGATTCAAAGAGCTGTGACGGCGGTGGTCCTTAGTGCTGTAAGTCTCGAGGATGGGAAGTGAAATTTTGACAGTCCACAAATGGGATGTGATTCGTGATTTGAATTGTCCTCTGTTGTGAGTCACACTGATGTGCAGTAAAAGCATGGAGATAGAAGTGAGGCATTCTGTTCTTGATTTCCAGACTCGCTAAGCCCTGTGTTCTGTTTGCAGACAGAGAATCGTGAGAACCTGTGGACAGCACCCACTGGCAGAGCAGAGCAAATGCTTTGCGCGCCATCGTAGTCCAGCAAACAAGAAAAGTCCCTCTCCGCTAATTTGTTTTGTGCTAACGAGTGGAGTTTAGATGCTGTCAAGGCCAAAGGGACCAGTCTGCTGTTAACTACGCTGCATCGATAGTTTAGGGAATTAGAGTACAGAGACTTGGCGTTTGGCCAGTGGAACACTTCTGACCTCATGACCATTTGCTCTTCCTGTGTCCTCCCCAGTCTTTGAATGTCACCTTGGTAAATGCCCCCCAACTGAGAGTGAAGGTAGGACAGAGACACACATTTGGCTCAGTGGCCAAGAGGGCAACTGCAGGCAAAAAGCAGAAAAAAAAAAAAAAAAAAGCAAAGGAAAATCTGCTCAAGCATTTTCTTGTTTTCCTGAGATTCTTTACAGATCCTGAGATCGTTTGGGGTTAAACATTGAAGATTATAAATGCGAGCGTTACTGTTTTCATTGTCGTTATCGGTTTTGGAAGGCCCAGCCTTGGCCAGTGGCAGGCTAATTCTTGGCCCGTCTGGTTTGTCAAGGTTCGGTAAGTTTAATGGAGAGCAAATGCTTTTCAAATGCCAAGTCTGTGTCCCCTTCCAAATAGAACTGGAAGCGCCAGAGGCCTTGAACATTTAATTTCTCCAACTGCAGCCCGAAGCGCTGCTGATCTAGGGCAGCAAGGACTGCTTTTCCCATAAGCAACGGCAGGAACGGCAGCACAAACATTACCTTTGGAGTCTGGGTGATGTATGGGATTGTTTTTGAAAGTGTTGGATACTTAATGTAAACAGGACACGGGCAACAAAAACAGTAATGCTAGTGTTGGCAACCTACAGGGTGTTTGGGGCCTTATCTAGCAAGTTCCGTACTCTTGGTTTTCTCTTGTCAACAGGCATAGTGTCAGACAAAAGAAAAAGAAAGAATCCCACCAGTTTTCTCACTGTTCGTTGGCTTCCCAGAGTTCCTACCTTTGTTCCCCACCCCACCTCCTCTGTTTAGAATGGAAGCCTACAGGCTCTGGCTCAGAACATTCTTCTTAAAGTGAGTCGGAGGCATCACAGCCTAAAAGAAGAGCTGGGCCAGGAGGAGGAGATAACACTGGGCTCCTGCTCACGTTCTGCAAAGCCCTTCTCTTTCTCTGAAATCATGTTTATGGCTATCCCAGGCTGGATCAGGTTATTTTTAAGTTTTGAGAAGTGTGGATTAGTCTCTATTCTCAGGCAAGGCAGATGTATGCTCAAGTATAGTTGTACTGATTGTTAAAATAATGAAGTGCTGGATACTGACTGGCGTATAGAAATACCTTCTCATTGAAACTTTCAGCTCTCTGATGGTATTGTTCAGTGGCAGTGACTCAGGCCTGTTGCCAGGCCACAGCAGCCACCAGGCAGACGCAGGCAGGAGAGGTGGCAGTGGGCTGTGCCGGGCACCGAACCACTGCCAGGAAGGATGGGGGCCCAGGCGCAGGCCCTAAAGACCCAAGCCTCATGGCAAGAGCTAATATCCAAGTGCCACCCAGACACTGGAAAGGGGCACTTCATGCAGTTTTCCTCTGTTTACAACACATTTCCAGAAACTTGAGATAGAATGACTCTTAAATTTAATAGGGGAGGTCATTGGAAAAGTCTAGTGCATCTTCTGTCTTCACTTTTGGCAGACACATTGCCACAGTCTATTCAGGCTGCTCTAACAGAATACCATAGACTTAGCGATTTATAAACAGAAATCTCTTTCTCACAGGTCCACAGATCTTAAACTGAGAAGTTTAAGATCAAGGCACTGGCAGATTCAGTGTTTGCTGAGGGTCAACTTCCTGGTTCCTAGACAGCTGTCTCCTTACTGTGTCCATGTGTGCCAGAAGGGCAAGAAAGCCCTCCGGGGTCTCTGCGTTGAGCCCTAACCCAATGCCGTGAGAGCTGCAATCTTTTGACCTGACTTCTCACAGGCCCCATCTTCTGTTACCCTCACGTAGGGGATTAGTTTTCACCATGTGGATTTGGGGGGCACAAGCATTCAGTCTGTGGCACTAAGAAAACAAAAAGGATTATTATTTTTTAATTAGCAAATGCTTTGGAAAGTGTTAGAATGGCTCAGTGAACCAATAAGCTGTTCTATGATACATAATTTGTTTTATTGAGAATAATATTTTTCAACTTTATGGTTTTATTTATGAAAAGCTATTACTTAACTGGTAGTCCAATTCTTTAATGTCATTCCCATGTCAGGTATTCCATTGCCCTTGATCTTCCACTACATTTTGGTCAGCAAAGAGCAGATGAAAAGGGGAAATACATAAAATAGAAAGTTTTGCCATTTGACAATAGATATGGTTAAATATCAGTGGAGTACAGAAAAATGGTGCTATTGTTAGAACAGAATCATTGAGATAATCTCTGTCCTTATTGTGAAAAATAAAATATTAAAACTGGTCTTAAAAACTTCCAAAAGAGATATTTTAACCTATAGAAATGGACAGTTCAGCGTGTAATTTTTTTCTGTCCACTAACATATATTCTAACATTTATCTAAAACTTTCCTTTATGGCATTTGCCCTTATTAATAGGAGTTGATAAGTGTGTGCTAACATTTCCTCACTCCCAGAACGACTTTGATTGTGTGATCTGACGTCAGCACACTTCTGCCACAGGAGAATCCTCTGCCCAAACTTACTAAATACTGCTTCCCAGTCACTTTCAGCAGCAGTTATGGTTTCCCATGTACATTAATTGTCTCTTCTATGTCCGTCTTTGGCAAAGCAGTCTGGTCCTAGGCAGGCTGTGCAACGTACCACGTGGCGCATGCATTTGGTATCAGTGATGCTGGGACCCTCTGGAGGGTCTCGGTCTATTGCATCTGGAATTCGGATGCTTTGCCATGCTGCCACGTCGAGTAGGTCTTTATTACATTGAAATGAGGAGGCTTTATTTTCACAAGCTTTTAGGCCACGTAAAAATAAACCAACCTAGACCACAGTATAGTTGGTTATAATGTTGGCTTCCAGTTTTTGAGTGCCTATGAACGTGCCAGGCACTTCCAAGATAAGCCACACGCGAACAAAAATGGAACCAGAAGGAATGCATTTAGCTGAAGCGGAGTCAGCAGACTGACTGGATCAAATCCTACCAGATATTTCCAAGCAGTCGATTTTCTTTTGAATGTATTTAAATATGCTTTATCACTTTTATCACCTTGCTTCTGATGGTTTGTCATGGAAGAGGTAAAATGAATGAATTTCATAATGTACACTTAGCCATGGTCAACTTGTTCTTTCCATAATTATGAAGAAATGAAAGCTTACCATATAAGGGTGATAACTCTATGATAATAAAAAGAATTCTCCCCAAAATCCAGCCAGAAATATGAACCATTTCAAGTAATTCGGGCCTTAAGGTATGTTCCTGAGTGTTGCTTCAAAACCACAGCCTGGGTCGCAGGTTCTGCTCCTCTCCTTTCCCACCTTAGAATCTAGCACATTCTTTCCTCTCAGCACACTGGGCCCAGGTTCATCAGTGGAGTTGTTTGGGATCTCACAATCACCTGTTTGAAGAACCAGGCGATGTAAACACATCTCCGTGGTCAGTGAGGCTGATGGAGATGGGGCAGAGCCTGCATCTCATTTCACTTTGGTGTCCCCCACACCTGCTGACACCTTGCCTTCTACATAGAATGTCCTAAATGCTTATCTGCTGAAATTAATCACGTACCTTTTCTCATATTTAGAATGACTTAGGTAGTTTATAACAACAGCCACACAAAATTGACACTATAACCTAACTGATAATTAATATCAGCTATGACCTGTTGAATGCCTACTTGGGATGGCCATTTTGATTCATGGTTCACTTTCATGATTTTGGAGTCTTTCAGTAACACCAGTGGGCTGGAGATGCCATTCCCATTTTACAGATGAGGCCAATGGTCACCCAGTGATGCTGCCCGACTTTCCATGAATCAGCCCTGAAGGCCAATTGTCATCACATCAGAATCAAACAGGAAAAATCAAAATCAGTTTTCCTATTCCAGAGCTGTTGCCTTCTTATATACTCAAAGAGGAGCCCCTACACTCTCCAACTCACACTCCCCTCCGTGCGTGCGGCCTAACAAGTACTTAGTAACACTGTCTGGAAATACCTTCCGAGATTTTTCTCCCAGTAGAAAAATAACAGGGAGAGGGGCTGTTGTCAAAGAAAACATTTCAAAGGAGAAAAACGGAGAGAGTTCATTTGCATTAGTTAATTACGGGGGGAAATCATTTCTATTGTTCCCTGGGGTCTCTCCTCCCTGCACCTTCAACGTGCTCTCTGACGTTGAAATCAGACATTACTTGTTTAGTGAATGGCTGAAAATGAAAGACTTAAAAAAACAATTCGTCAGTAAATCTAAGCCCTTAAATTTGGCCCTCAGAAATCACACGAAACCTGTGCAGGCTGCTCAGAGAGTGAGGTTGAGAAAATCAGTGCCGCCGCATCTACTAATTAAGGCAGGATGCAGAGCGGTAGCTGTCCCGATAAGCTCAGTGAAACCTTCTGATCCTTCTGCTGAGGCTCGCGTGTGCACATGCACACAAGTTGGAATATTTATTTTTTCATAAATTCCCTTTGTGAAATATTTCCTGAGAGAAAATGGCAATGTTTAAATATATTTGCTTTAAAAAATTGCTCCCACTTTTTGCAGTTGAGCTTCATGTTAGAATGTCTTTTTTTTTTTTTTGGTAAAAAGTAAGACTAAAGTGCATTATTTAAATTGAATACAAAAGCTTTTATTTTCCTTTCAGCTAAAAATGTTCACATCATTTATTTCTTATAGTAATGTTTTGTGGCATTTCTTTCCCTAAAGGAGTCCGAGTCCAAGCCAATAATAGTTTCTGTTTAAAACTTATTACTGGATGTATGAGAATAATTAGTAAAATTTTAATTTCTCTTACATCTTCAGTATGGAGTGGATTTGTAGATGAAAAGGAAGTCACTGAATAATAGAGTCATTTTCCCAGAGTCACTTAAAGGCTGGCGCGTGGTTCTTTCCATTACGTCCTTTGTCTCACTTCACCAAAGGTCTGGGGATGACCCGTTCCCGGCTTTGAAATCTGATTGCATTGAATTTGGTTTAGTGCACTAAACTGGCCTCATGGACCATTTTGTTGCACTAACTTGCTCTTTTCGTGCCCACCGCAGTGATATCTGTCCTCCTGGGATTCGATCTGTTGGCTTCGATTTGAAAGGGTTGCCATCCAGCTGAAACCGTTAAAGGATGAATTTGAGTTTCTCTTTTGATTCTTTAACTTAATGCATTGCTGGCACCCTCTCAAATGTTGAAATAAGAGGCCTCCAAAGTCACTTTTGTCCTTTCCAGTGAGACATCAACTTGACATCTATTTCATGGTTGAAAACAGAACCTTTGGCTTAACTTCTGTGATTTTTTTTTTCTATCTAAACTGTGGCTACTTAAGTAGTGTTGGCTCCATTCAGGTAGAGGCCTTGGCAGAGGCCGTCCAGATGTGTCCTGGGTTTTGATGGACGGTCCGAAAACCCGGAGGTGCTAAATCTTGACCATAGTACATTAGTTTTCTTAAAGGGTTTTCATTTCCTTGTGTTGTTTCTCTTTGAGTTAGAACATATGATAGAGTTACAACACAAGGAAGACTTTTTGTGCATCTAGGAAACATGGAAATATTTTTTATAAATGCTAACAAGAGACATATTTTCCATTTTACTGTCAACTACTTTTATTTGTTTTTCATGAAATAGGTGATGTTTGTATGGTCTCAGTATTGAAATAAAGGCACAGGATCAGTCCTTGTGAATTCAACCTCTGTTAACTGTGTAACTGTACATTTAGCTGTTTTTTCTCCTTTTTCCTTATTTGGGAAATTTTAGAAGGTCCAGTGCCTAGGTGGAAAGAAACGAAGTCCTTTGAGGAACAGATGCTATATCTAGGAATCAGAAAATTACAGTATCATTCACAGCATGCTATGAATATTTATATTCAACACAGAAGCAAATAATTATCTAGTAATACTATTCACTGGACCAAAAAATTCTAGTATCTATGATAATAATGCCTCATTGTTTTGTTTAATTCCAGTGATTGTAACTTTCATATCTTTATTTTTTAAGTTAAACATGTACTTCCTCATATTAGATATTACTATATTTCTTTACCTAGAGAAATGCATTTCAGTTGGTTTCAGTTAAGAATTTCTCCCATTTTTCTTATAATCTGAGATAGAAAGGGTAAATATATTCTGATCTTTGGCCCTACTAGAAAATACAGTATTCTGTGTGTCATTTTTCATCGTGCTTTTTAATTCCCAAAGGACACACTCAGTAAATTTGAGGCTTATTGCAGACCTTGAATTATTCTTTGCTTCATGTTAAGCTAATTGGGTTGAATACTTTTTATGTGCTTTTGTTCAACACCACATAGAAATTATAGATTATTCATCTCAAGTGAACAAATTTTAAATTATTTAAACTTTGCACTTCTAGTGCATGACCCTCTGAGACTTTTTTAAAGAACAGGCAGCTCTTTTTCCCTAGACATTACCGATTTAATTTGTTTTGAATACCAGTACCATTTATCTCGTATGTTAAAAAATGCTATGTTGTTTATTATACTTTGATAGATTTACAAATTATTTCTACTTTTCTTTAAACAAGCATATGTGGAAATTGTAACAGCTCAAGATGAAATAGCTTGTGCCTTTTAAATCTTGATGGATGAGTGCTAACTATTTTACCATGCACTTCCAGTGCCTACGTACAATCTTCTTGATGCAATTCTCAATGTCTACCCCAGAACAAATTTGTGTTTTCTTTTCAAGTACTCCGAAGTTTCAAATACCTCTCTACTTATCTTACTCAGCAACAATCTGCAATTTATTTTTTCTCTGGGAAAATTGAATCTGTTACTGCTTAGTATTCCTACCAGTTTGAAAAATGTGGTTTATGTTGGCATCAGAGCCGTCATTTACATATATTGGGATAACAAGAATGCATGCCAGAGAAGGATCAACATGAAATGAAATGCAGAAAAGCTGTTTTCCTTCAACAGCATCTCCAAGTAAAGCTAATAGAGAAATTGATGAGCATCTGCCCTGAACGTGCCCTTGTCTCTTCTAGGTGAAGTGTGACCAGTATTGGCCCAGTAGAGGCACAGAAACTCACGGGCTGGTCCAGGTGACGCTGCTCGATACTGTGGAGCTGGCCACGTATTGTGTTCGAACCTTTGCACTTTACAAGGTTTGCCTTTTATGTTTTCACCTCCTTTTCCCCCTTTCCATTATTAAAGAAAGCTTCTTCAGATAGATCCGATATCTCAGGGCTTTACTTAAATCTCAATTCCACTGGCAGCAGTGAGGAATGAAATAATTCTTCCATTATTGCTCAGCCATTTTCTCTTTGTCAATTTATTAGTAAATATGGAACTCTTGTCTCCGAATGGAAGGTTCAGCAAATGAAGAATAGATGAAGGAGAACTAGTTTTTTCTGTAAAATACAACAGGAGTACTCCCGATAGTTACACCTGAAAAATGTAATGTTTCTCACCTCTGAAGTGTTATCTTCCTGAGCAGATATTTGTCATTTCCAAATAGCTTGGGCTTTGTATCTCCAAAGAGCATGTCTTCCCAAAGCATATCGGGTGGAGGATGGGGAGGAATTAAGATAGCACAGTGTCCCGTTAGCACGTCCATGCTCTTATTCCTCATTGCACCGCGGGGCTAGGAAAACAGTTTCAGTTGGTGCCCCTACTTCACAGAATGGTTCGAGTGAGAAGAGAGAAGTGAGACAATTCCAGTTCACCGCCTGGCCCGATCACGGCGTTCCGGAGCACCCGACCCCTTTCCTGGCTTTCCTGCGGAGAGTCAAAGCCTGCAACCCCCCTGACGCAGGCCCGATGGTGGTGCACTGCAGGTGAGGACGCCGAGGGCGTTTGGCTCGCGGTCGGAAGGTTGGTGGGGAAACAGAACGCTAATGCGACTCCTCGTTGCATGTTCTCCTTCCGAGTTCTTAATACACTGGGATAGTAAATACCTTCATCAGTAATACCGGTAGTCTTTTTCGGTTAAATGAGGCCTATTCTAACACTAACAGGAAGGGTTTGATATAGATGCATATACCTGATGCTGCTGTTGTGTCTTTGGAGTGAAAATAAATAGACAAACACAAACATTAAGAGTGCACATGGTCCTAAATATATAAACACAAAACAGAAAAGGACTGAGAATCAATCCTGTGATTAGGTTCGAATTGCAGCTGAGAGGAGGGATATTCTGTCATACTCCCAAGGGACAGTTGCTGGGCGCGTTCTTGTGGCCGGGACCAACGCGGCCTTTTCAGGATTTGTAAGGGAAGCACGTTTCAGAGGGAATGTCTTGCCATTTAAAGATGCCTCTGCACATTGGTATTGTCAAGTTACGTATAAACAGTTCTGACTAACATTCTCCAAATCACCACTCAGAAACGTGTTCACACATTTTCAGTATTAAACCGATTTCTTCCAGCCTCCTGAGTTCCTCTGTTTAGTGACAGATTACTAAAGGTATCTAGCCACATTCCATTTATTACTATGCAAATGTATCATTGGTGTAACTTCATAATACTTCTTAGTAAACTGAGTAAATCAAATAGAGAGACTCTGGCTTCTTGCACAGAAAAGTAAAATTGCAGTGTGGAAGTATACTAAAAAGGAAAGAAAGTTTCTATCATAAATCAACTTCTACAATGACTTAATAGCATGTCTCTATTTTTACAGAAAGGTAGGGACAGCGGGTAGACCAGAAAAAAGCAATAAAATCCACCGTGCTGCAGTGGAAGGGTTAAACCATGGGCTACAAATTCTAAACAGGATAATGTTGCAGTTCTCTGTTGTAGCAGTTACTTTTCTCAACAACAATGAAAAATAATAACATCATCTTATAGAGTCTTCTACAGATTTCAAACCATGACCCCATGTTGGGTCAAGAGACAAAAGAACACAAGAGAGGCATAGGGTTCAGTCCCAGTGCAGGTAGCAGCGGAGGTGGACGAGGCATGGCCTGGGTCACCTTATCCTCTAGTTCTTGCTCCACTGTGGCCAGGACAGAGACCTTGGAGGACCTGCCACTGTGTTGCAGATTTTTGTGTGATTCTGAAATACTAGAAATTATTTTTATGAATTTGAGCAAATGCTGTTGCATCATGAAAGCCTATTTCTGGTCGTCCGGCCTGTTGTGTCAGCAGGCGCTAGTTTGACCCGTCCATGTACTCGGTTGTGCATCTTTGCAGGCCTCCAGGACACACCGTGCCTGGTGATGTGGTGCTCTGTCTGCTGCGGGCCTCACCTCATTATGAAGATCCCACGTGAAATGTTTTCAGGTGGAGTTTGGCACAGGATAGGGAAACAGGAAGTTGGAGCTCATGGAAGAAATATTGTCCTTATGTGCCTAATGGCAAAAATACAGTTCACATAGATGTATGTGTTTGTATGGCATATATACACATACATATGCACACATATGTAAATATATGTGTAAAATATATACACACATAAACATGTATGCATTTATAAATATACAATAATTAGAACAAAATTTAGGGAACCTAACTTGGAAGTCTTTACTGAAAAGTAACATTATGATATTTCGTTGCATTTTGAGATAACAGCATATTTCCTCTCTCAAAATGTACTTCTCATTTCTGTAAATTAAAGTGAGGTCCTATAAAACTAAGATGATAGGTAGATAGCTAGGTAGGTAGGGAGACAGATCATTTTAAAAATGCAGTTTATTCTGTGTTGATCATAAGCAAAATATAAGGCTTTATGCTGGGTACTTGTAGAAACCCAAAAATAAGTTTTCAGGCAAATGGGAAAGATAAGATAGATAGCTAAATGCTTTATTTTGAGAAAATACACACACACACGTGCACACACACACACTCCTGTGTTACGTTCAATCGCCTGGACTCAGCTCTGAGACATATAGATGGCTGAGGAGAAACAAGGAAACAAAGATGAATGTGCAGAGCTAATAGCTGTTGACATTTGGAAGTGCTATGCCTGAGGCTCGGGAGAAGCTGGTATTGAGACAAACAGAAGAGTGGGCATATTTGGTGGAAGAAATGTGTTAGCAACTACAAAATAATGAGGGAAAGCAGCAGCATAAACGGAGCTCTGGGAGATGATCTGGGCTCACCCACAGATCACCGATAGGTAACTGCACGTGCCTGGTGAGAAATCTCAGCCTCCTCACTTAGGGGAGGCCGTGTCCACGTTGCCAACATCGAAACCATCACGAATCTGTGATTTAGACACCAGCACGTTAAAACCCAGGATAATAATTTTTCTGACAGGGTGGCAAATTCAAGTCATTCCAGATAACAACTGCTCGTGTGGCATCCCAGACGCACTGGTTTAGAAATCATCTCTGAGCAGGAAGGAGCTAGGCAGAGAGTGGGGCTGGCCAGGTCATGAAGGCATTCTGATTGTAGTTGGCATGATCCAGGCGTAAACAGTCACACAGAAGGGTCTGGAACATAAACACTGTATTTTATGTTGTGATGTCTCTAATGATGGACTTGAATTTTTTCTCCTTACTGAAGAAGTAGTAACAAACTCAAAGTAAGCCCGAACGTTTCGCCCAGGAGACCCTGTGAGAGTGGAGGAGGTGTAGAAGTCTGGTGGTAGACCAAAATAAGGGGAGGGGACAGAAAAAGAGAAAATTCGTGTGCCTTCAATAGTTTTGTCTGACAGTAAATGTACCAGGACTAAAAGGTCATTACACATAGAAGAAATTCTAACAATGAATAATAAAGCATTATCAGGATGGACTAATGAAACAAGCACAGATGAAATCCAGGAAGGTCACAGAGAAGGATCTATAGTCTACCCCATTTCTAAAAGAGAGAAAGTCCAGTTCAACAGGTATAGGAGGAAGGACCAACCCTAACTATCAGTCAGTTCATGCCAAACGTTTAGTCTCAACATTAAGCGTGTACACTTTGGAGAGATAGACTGACTGGGTAAATCTCTGGCTTATTCACTTATTGGCTCTGTGCCTTTTGGAGAGTTATTTCATATCTGTTAGATTCTGTTTCTTCACAGAAAGGGTAAGAGTATTCATAGCAATAAGAATTTTGTAAAGATTAAATGAAATGATATACTTAAAGCACTTAGGACAGTGCATAGTTTGCAGAAGTATGCAATAACATTAAATCATTAGTGCATTAATTAATGAGTGAGTTTTAAGAGCTATATATATATTTACAGCTCTGGGAGAGAAATTCAACCTGAACTTCGATCACCTAAATTACTTGAGCCATATATCCTGCGAATAACCAGATGTCTATAAATATCTAAATACTTAATGCATTTTTTAAATTTAGATATTTCCCATCAAGGTAATTCCAGCAGATTTTTCATAGTGACAGGGAACATTTTAATGCTATGAGTTAGAATCATTTAAATAATAAATCTACTCTCATAAAGACCTGAGAAATCATTGAACTCTTAAAATGATGCTGTTGAAGATACAGAGAAATTAATGCTGTGGTTCTTGATGCCTTCAAGATAAAGTTGGAACTTTGTGTTGTGTTCATGGCCCCTTCATAGCCTAGGCCGACCTCACCCTTTGTGTCCAGTTGTTCACTCTTTCAGCCGCCTGCTGCACATTCTGAGTACTTTCATCTCTGGCTGTCAGCAAATGATATTCATCCGCTCTGGAATCTTACCTATTCTTCTTCTGTATCTGATGATGTTCAACCCCGTTTCACAATCCAACTGAAATAGGACCTCCCTGTGTATTGCAAAGGTTGCAAACTGGCCTCAGTTGGCTTTGTTGATATCGGTGGTCAGTTCCTTTAAACGAATTGAACTTGAATGCCTTTAAGCTGGAACGCACTATCCAGTTTTCCAAGCCCTCACCACTCCCTCTTGCCTTACATACAGCTCGACTCATCCATTTACAGGAATTGCTTCATGTTGTGGACGTTTGAGGTAAAACCCTGGAGAAACCTTAAAGCTCATCCCTCATTCCTCTTTCCACAGAAAAAATTAAACACTCTCTTCTCTGAGATCTCTCATAAAATATTGTATTCACATTTAGCATTTTTAACTATGTGTGTAGATTGCATATGCCTTGAAACCTTAGAGGGTGTGGACTACGGATTGTGCACACCTGTACCATGGCTCTTACATCATAGTCCGTGCTCAGTAACTGCTGGCTGCAGTTCGTCGAATTCTATGTGGCACTTTCGGAACTTTTACAGAGACAGTAAGATCATTTGAAGGCTAGACTGTTTTTGGTTTCTGTGGGGTTTTTTTAAACATGAGACTATATTTGTATCTCTATATTGGATTATTTTTAAGAAAGTTTAATTATTTTAAAATTGTCTTTATCTTTTTTTATACCTACTTCTAAATCCCTTTTTCTACTACGTTGTGTTTTATGTTCTTCCCCACATGCCCCCTGTTCCATGATTAAGTATAGATACAGCTCCCTGCCTTTTAGCCATAATAAGAGTCGAAAGTGTTGAACTCTTACCATCAAATACACCCTGTTCTCAACTGGAGAGGTCCTCTTCGGAGTGTTTTACATGTGTTACTGATTTTCCCCCCATCACCTTCAGAGGTAGGAATCGCACCTCCTGTTTCACACAAGGAAAAACAGAGGCCAAGAAAGGTCACCTTAATTGCCTGAACTGATGTCACTAGTGGTGAGAAAGCCATTACCTGCCCCAGGTCGCCTGGCCTTTACAGAGAGCATTTTACTTCTAAGGCTACCCTGGTGACATGGTCAGAGGGAGACACTCCTTCCTTTCTGACCCAACATCACATTGCCGTATTCTAGCCTTCATTTCACTTTCTGTATCAGAGGTAATTGCTAGCATGTGTCTCTCTGACCTCTTAATTATTGTAACATAATCACAATAGCTACCAATTACTGAGCCATTACTGTTTTCTAAGTATTGCTAAACACTTTCAGTTATACTCATTAATCCACAAAACAATACATTTTACTTGTGAGGCACAATTAAGCATAGGGAGGCTACAGGTGATTTGCTCAAGGTCAGATAGCTCATAAATGTGGGCCTATTTCAAAGCCCGTGACTTGCTTACCCACCGTTATTATATCCAGCTCTGACTTTCATTGCAGAGACCAACCGGTTCCTTCCTACATATTTGTTGACTGGATGGTTATCCAGAGGATACGTACCGTTACCTCGTCACAAATACCTGTGTAATGCATGACTAGAGACAAGCAATATTTCTTCTCCTTATTTATAAAATTTGATTTTGAAAGAGAGAAAAGGGGAGAACTTTCAAGCTATTTACTAAGCTTGGATTTTATAGCGGTCATGTATTACATTTTCCCACATTATTTCAGTCTTCCTCTTAGAAAATAAAGAAATTTTGTTCCCCTTTCTCCCTGTTGAACCTAGACTTTGGGTTGTTTTATAGAAGAACTTGTCTTTTATATGCTACTAATACCAAAGTGATATGACAACTGATTTTCTCTAAGTACTTGGTTCTTGTGAAGAATCAATATCATATTTGCAATGTATAATGTGTACTTTTTGCCCAAATTTTTGAGGGAAAAATAAGAATGTACATTACACATGGGTAGTACTAATTCCATGTCTATATAAATGTTTTTAATTCTTTTATTTATGCTTATGAATTAAAAGCATAGCTCTAGAAAGCAGTAACAATATCCATATGCAAAATAATGCCCTGGAATATGATAATAGGTTTTGTTTCTAAATATAAATTTAGAAAATTAAAACAAAAGTTTTTTTTCTGAAAGTTTGGGCCAAAAACATGGGTGTACAGTACACACAGGAGCACAGTATACACAGTAATTGGGAAGAAGCTATCATTTTGGTAAGTCGGTTGTAAACCTTGGACCCACGACCCAACTCTGAGTCGTGTTACCCCTTTAGGAACAAGGGGTATATTTGCTTCATAGGAGAGATGTGTTAATTTACAAGTAAATATGAAAAAGCAATAGATTCAAGACCTCCCTGAATCTGTCTTCTAATGAAACAATTTCAAGAAGAGTAAACGACACCTCCTAAATGTAATTTAAATCTTCCACATCACAGAATTAAACCAGTCTTCAAAACTGGGAGGAATGGGAGCGGCAGGCCAGATCTAGATCAGCGATGCCCTGGAAGCATCAGTGGACCGCTGAGTGAGGCCAGTAAAAATCAAGACAATCTGGGGTTGGAAAGATTCCTAAGATCCAATCTTCATTAAACTTTCTGACTTTATATGGGAAAACACAACCAAGAAGCTACTTAGATCATATTTATAACAGAACCATTTACTTCTAATGCCAACCCAGCACTGACAAAAACAGCCTTCTCAAGGTCAAAAGATTTTGGAAAGCCTTGCATATGAGCATAAAACTAAAAGATCTTGTGACCAAAGGAGCTAAAAGTGGTACAGGAAATTGGTTAATGCATTTTTAATCATTCATTCTAAATTGCATCCTTTATTCTTGTTCCATTCAAATATCTTTTTAGATCAAAGACCACAAGTATTGCCAAAGCATGTGATAGTTTTGAGATGCTGACAAGTACGAACCATACACCCATATTTTCCTTAAACCTGGGTTTCATTTTCATGTGTAAATTAAGTAATATAAGAAGCTAGCTTTCTATAGTTGAAAGACTAGATTGTTAAAAATATCTACATCTCTAGATAAGAAAATGGGTGGACTGTACAAATTATATCCTTATTTATGGAAACATTTTTAAGGTGAGGAGAAATAATTATACCATATGGAAACTATTATGCCAGGTTCTGTTCTTATATACCAATAATTCTGCATACAAAAATAAATTCTTAATTTGTGAACAACATAGTGATATAAAACAGGATGCCAGGTTTGTAGTATTTTTTTATCCTCACCCGAGGACATACTTATTGGTTTTAGAGAGAGGGGAAGGGAGGGAGAAAGAGAGGGAGAGAAACATAGATATGAGAGAGAATCATTGATTGGTTGCCTTTTGTAGGCACCCCAACCAGGTACCAAACCCACAACCTAGGCATGTGCCCTGACCGGGAATCGAACCTGCAACATTTCAGTTTGTGGGACGATGTCCAACCAACTGAGCCACACAAGCCAGGGCTAGGTCTGCGATATTTTCATGGAACAATCTTACAAGATAAAAATATCTTACTTCCACTGAAATAGTTTTAAAATAATGGAACCAAAGGAAACATCAAAAGGAATTGCACAACAGCCCCAGTAGGTGTAAAATGTAAAACTCAAAATGAAGTAGGTGTTTGGATTTCTGGAGGGAGTACACTGGCTACCTGATAAAATGGAATATTTGTTTGAAAAGAAGCATTATAGAGCTAAAGGCAATAAAGGACAAGGGAGGGCAATATTAGAAGAAACTTTCTCATTTCAAAGCCACATGTCAGGGCTGTATCATGAAAATCCCTTCAAGGGCAACTGAGAAATTATCACCTTGCCATTCAAAGCCCAAGAATAGCAACCAGATCACTTTTGTGTAGGAATACACACCATTCACAGAGCATCTTCCCATTGCTAATTCGATCCAGTCTTTACAACACGAGTAGTCAGTGTGCATTATTACCCTCCTCACTCTATAGATAAGGAAATTGAGACCCTGAGAAATCAAGTGACTGGCTGAAGACCATTCATTCACCCAACCCACAAGTAGTGTGTGTGAGAACTTATATGATTCAGGGCCTTCTCCTCTTTGTCTACACCATATTTTCATTTTCTATTTTGGTGAATTTTTGTTATCCAAATGAGAGCAGAACTGTCCCAAGCCCACAACAGAGATGGGTCTTAGCAGAACGGAAAGCCCCTTCAGCAGCAGCATCGCATGATGGTAAAGACTATGCACATAATACCAGCTTACTGGAGTTCGAATCCCAGCTGTATCATTTACCACATCTGTGACCTTGGGCAACGTATTTCCCCTTTCCACACCTTTGATTTCCTGATCAGTAAAGTGGGGATAATAGCAGTATGGCCTTCATAGAATTGTTCATAAAGATTAAATAAGAGGATAATGTGTAAAGTGATAACTGGCCAGGTACCTGCCACATAGAAAGAAGTCAAGGAATGTTTGTAACTATTAATTATTTTTATTTTTATAGTTTATGATTATTATTTTTATCATTGTGTTGCGCCCCACATAAAATAGGTTATTTAAATCAGCTATATTACTATCAGCCAACAAAGTATACTGTCAGGTTTCTGAAATGTGAGCTTGACTTCTATGTAATTTTTTATTTGAGGAGCAGAAAGTGTGTGTCTATATATATGTTAACCAGGAAGAGGCATGGCAAGTAGAATAATTAACTGTAAATACATATGTACTATAGTAAATATTTCATTGCACTGAAAAAAATTCTTCACTGGTATTGACACGTGGGCAGATAATTTTTGTTGTGGGGGACTGTCCTGGGTATTGTAGGGTGTTTAGCGAAATCCCTGGCCTCTGCCTGCCAGTTGCCAGTAGAACACCATCCCCCGACAAACAAAATGTCTTTAGCCATTGCCAAATGCCTCCGAAGAGCCAAAATCACCCCTGGTTAAGAGCCACTGCAATATGGCAACAAAACTGGTTTTTGATTGTAGCCGAAAGTATGCATCCAAATAAGAGCCCACCTCAGAGTTTTAAACTTAAAAACACTTCTTTGAATGGCATTCTCTTTTAAACATTTGGAGAACTTCCCAATGAGACTTACCTTAAGAATTACTTTCACAAGCATGTAGAGAACTTGGCTCATTACTCAAAAAATCATCCAAAACCATTCCCTACCTTGATCACCAACTGTGCAAACCAAAGACTTAAGTCTAGATGTCTTTTGGCACCTAAAAAAGGCATAAATAAATATTCCTTCAAAGACAAAGGTGTGCCACATTCGGGAGTTCAAAAGAACAGGCTGAGGCTCTTAACTCTACCGCCAAACAGGAGTTCCAACCATACTCATACTCCTACATGATGGCAGCGTTGCTGCAATACACCTGCAGCCTCCCAGATGGCGACTTTTAAGGGCCATGCTCTGTGGGGCTGGTAAGTGCTAGTCTCTTTTGCTGGATCAGTTACATTGCTTTGTTTTCATGCTTGGCATGAGTGTCCGGCATCCTGGTACTTCCAAACAATAGGCCATAGGGGTGATCTTAAGTGCCATATGACTTAGGGACTACGCCCTCTTCAGTATTTAGTGGAGGCCGTAGATGAAAGGTCATGTGAATGAAAGTACAGTGGCTCGTGTCAGACCCCCCTGCTCAAGTTTGCAGGGCCTCACCCTTTGATGTTTGGAGGTATATATTTCTGGGGTCATGTTCTGTATTTTTAAATCACAGACTTTACTGAAAATCAATTTCTTATGAAATTATTAAATAGTTTTGTTTACTTTTTTCTATACCTTCCAAGGGGCTTAAGCAGTCTCTTTTTCTCTCTCCTTCCAACTCACACCTCTTCCTTCTTTTCCCTCCCCACCAAAAATTTCTTCACTACCTTTCAGTCCACCAAGAGTCAGTAGTTATGACTTTCCTCAGTCCACAGTGTTGTTGAGAGAGTTTATTTAAGCAGATAAAAGAGATGAACTAGATGGGGTTGGGCAGAATTAACTATGCTTTTCTCTTCTGATGATGAAAGATAAACAGCTATTTGCTTAAAACCCCTTTAACATTTGAAAGGAGAGCACTATGACAATTTGTGATTATTAGGAAAAACTATGCCTTCTTGCTTCACTTTTGTCCATTTAATTTGGGTTAGTTTTGAACATCGAATCATTTCTTTTAAGTGTAATATATTTCAGTTTCTGATATAACTGTGTGCCTTCAGAGTTGGCAGCTTCTCTGAGATGAAGGATATATCAACTATTTAGCCACTCTTGCCTGCAAACACCAACCCTCATCTACTGGCTTAATGTGCCACAATCTGTTGTGTCTCCCTACTCTGTGGGCTGGCTTGGGGCCGGGCAGGGGTCTTCTGCTGGTCTCTCCAGGGATCTCCTTTGCAGTGAGCTGGGGGGGCTGGAAAAGCTGGGCCTCTGTTTCCCCAGGTCTTTCATCCTGAGGATCAAAGGAGAAGCTGACAAGCTCTGTGGACAGCAAGGCGTGGAAGTCACACATCATCACGTCCATCACCACATCACTTTGCTCAAAGCAGGGCAGGGGCTAGCCCTGATTCAAGGGGTGGTGAAACGGACTCCAACTCTTGATGCAAGAAGCAAGAAATGATTGCGCCCTCGTTTACCACTGAGGGCCATGTTGCTGAAGCTTCGTTACTGGACTGAGGGGGCTTTTCTGACCAGCTTGTCTAAGTTCACTGTGGCTTTTCCTCCTGAGGCTAGATGAGAAAAAGCAGAAGCCCCTTGGCCCACCCCCAATACAGTGTTCTTGTTAATGTATGAAATAGATAGTTTTTTTAATTGGAGGAAAGTCAATTTAGTTTGTTTCATAACTACTGCCTGACTATTTTGCTGAAATATCAGCTTATGTGGTGGGAGATCTTGTACTCTTTAATTTCCTTTCATCCTTTCTCAAAAATATTTCTTTTCTGTCTTCCTGTAATTTAGAATTTATTAGGGTTGATAGAATTGGTTTTAATTCAGAAATTCCAGGACTATGATTTGCTCATAGCGAATAAGTGAATCATAGACCTAGAAGGGACATTTCAGACCTCCCAGATAAACCCCTGCATGCGCTCACGCTCACTCTCCCCCCGCCCGTCCCGCCCTCCCCCCATGCCCTCCCTCTCCCTTACTCCTTGCCCTGTCTCCCAGTCTCCTCTCCCCCCCCTTTTCTTTTTCTCTTCCCTCCCTATCACTCCATCCTCCCCACCCCCTCCATCTCTTTAATTTTAGAAATGAAAACGTAAAATGAAGCTCAACAAGATGTACAGATTCTCATAGACTCTTGCTGGACTCAGGTCTTTAGATTGCTGGTCCAATATGTTTCCCATTGCATTATGATCCTTTTAATTTTGTTCACATTAGTTCGATCAAAGAGTTCCTTAGCACTTTCTAGACGAATTAGGAAAGTCGTCAGAAAGCTCTGTATAATGGCAGGAGGCACTATATTTGGAACTAAGGTGGTCAGAGTAGGTAATTTTGATGCATTAGAGCCAATTAACTATCACAGATCTTCAAGACTGATTGTAAGAAGGACAGACGAGTAGCCAGGGAGCAACCTGAATGTGCTGGGCACCCAGGTAGTTAGTGAGGCGGGGGCAGCAGAAATGGCAGAGGACCCAGAGGAAGGAGAGAACGTCAGAGATAAGCTCCTCTTGCTCCGTGGTAGTGGCTGGAGCTGTGATAGACCAGTGATGGTGGAAATCACACCGGGCCACTGAAAATGACTCTGCACGCTGCCTTGGCTGCCCTGCTCCGCTCCACAGTGTCAGCCTGCAGATCTGCCGCTCCCACTGGAGCTCTCGCCTGGCAGCACCGTGGCTGTTCAGGGAGGTTTTTAGTGGCCATATGCCTGGGAGGCTTATCATCCACAATTTCCTCATCCCAGGCTCCAGCCAAGTGCAGCAGATGCTATTGTTACCTCTTCTATTGAATAAAGTAGGAAGCGGAGAGAAAGAAATTTGTCAATATTGTTTTTCTGCTGGAACCGAAATAAAACCCGCGTGTGGTATTTTGTCTGGTAGTAGCCCACGTGCCAAATCCCCACTTTGTGTAGCACGCTTCTGTAGGATAAGAATCTGCCCCCATGTTTCTTAACAGAACGACCTTCTTTGTTGCCCTGTAGATGCGGCACAATTGTAGCCATTCAGACCCCTTGATTTAGATTTGTGCTATTTCTTGCACTTGCAAACCCTTTACTTCTGACCATGCCATCTGCTGGAATCACTTCTATTTCCTCTCATACACTCACGGTGTTTGGTACAGACCCTAAATCCAGCTGTGAAAAACTCTGAAATTTCTCCTATGAACACATGTTTAGCTAGTATTTTTAAACCCTGTGCCTTTAGAAATAACATGAATCAGGTGCATGTGCATTTGTAAAGTAAGTGCAGCTGCTGGGAGAATTTCATGTTGCAGCAACGTGTGACATGACACCAGAATCAGGAGAGAATCCCCTTTGAAATAAAAGCCTGACTTACCAGCAGTGCCTGTGCTGAAGACAGTGCATCATTTAAAACGGTGATAAATTGAACACACAAAAAGGCTCCTTTCTGGAGTTGGGGGAGGGCCGGTAGAATAAAATCTTAAGCATCTACGAACCACTGGACACACATCTTATCATGTCACACCTTTCAGCTCAAATATGAGACCGATGAGCCAGCAAAGTCCTCATTGACTGGCTCAGTATTTCTCACTGTTCCACTCCTTGATGAGTTAGGTCCATTTCCTTCAAGGGACTGGATTCAGAAGAGCAAAACCCCAAGTGTAGCCCAAAATACTAGTTCTCTTGTCAATCTGTGACACTTGACAATCTTTTGCCATTGTCACTCAGTTTCTTTATTTCCTGCTGTTTTTTATTTTTTTTGGTTTTGTTTTGGATCCACAGCTACCTCCCGGTTTGTATGTAAGAGATGCGGGTTAGGGTGACTTTTTCTCTGTGTAATTTTTCAGCTCCCTGCTGTGTCCTCCATCCCTAAAGAGCAGGGCTAAGTGAGCAGGGTCCCCTCTTGCTACTGATGTAGGACCTGTACTGAGATTGAATCTGTTGCCTGAATAGAGATTACTCAAGGATGTTGGGTTTTGACTACACTGTCCTTTAAGACCAGGCTTAGGTTGAGTACTCTAAGTGAGAGTAGAGGATAAAGGTACAAAAGATGCATCCTCAGCAGGGCACAACAGGAAGCCTCTAAGTTTTATCAAGAGCCCAGGTTGTTAGATTTAACATGGACCGAGGAGGACGGTGCCATGGTGTTTCACACATTTCCTAGAAACCTAGTAAAACAAACTCTTCCCAAAACAAGTTATACAGCATAGGAAATTTAAAAATTCAAAGTCATGAATGAAGTTCCTGGATCTTGAAGGTTTCCTTGTAAGTGTGCTAATAAGAAAAACTCTGAATTATGACTTTTACTACAGATTTGACTAAGAAATAGAAATTGTGTATATAGAAAATAAGCGATATTGGACTGCCCTAAAACTTTGAGATCTTGTGTAAATCACTTGCCTGATTTTCTGTTTCTCTAAGTAGGTGGAAAATAATGTGCTCATTTGCTAAATAGGCATCCTCTCTAAAAGAGCTAACAGCATAAAGTTGATAGATTAAATGCTTGTTGTTGATGATGATGGTGATTAGAAATTTTGATTTTATGGAAGCCATAATAAGAAATTTTCTCTGACTACCTTTAAATTCAGTCCCAACTGGGTTCACACACTATCAGTCATTTTAGGAAAAGACTAGTACTTTATGATCTCTCTTATACTATATGTGGACTCCAAACACATCTTTTAAAAAAAAAACTTGCTTAACGATACAGAGAACAAATTGGTGATGGCCGAAAGTGCAGGGGCTGTAGAGTGGAAGAAATGGGTAAAGAGGGTCGAAAGGTTGAAAATATATATGCACGTGTATATGTTGTAAGTTTCACTTTGTCAGCCTTAACCCAACTCTGACTGTGGCCAATTGGGCAGAGAGTCTTGCTCAGTCTGGACTCAAGGTTTTTACATTTGAAAGACCATAACCAATTATCTTGCAAACCACAAAAATCCTTTATAACCTAGAGTTAACATTTCATCCCTCTTTTTTGTGTCTGGAAATGGTTGACTTGGCTTCAGAGTGTTTTCTCTTCATCCTGAAATTCACTTGTTATCTTGGTTCAATTAAACTCAAACTTAGTGGTTTAAAAGGACATAGTAGTGAAGCCACAAGCTCAGCAAAACCTTTTCCAGAATTCAGTAAGAAGCTCTGAATATAGTCAATTATAAGAGCTATGTATGGATGCCTTTGTCCTTGTGTTTATATTTCCTAAAGGCTTAGGAATAAACACATTTTAAAAATATGAGCTAGCCCTGGCAGGTGTGGCTCAGTGGACTGAGCAGCAGCCTGCTACCCAAAAGGTCAATGGTTCGATTCCTAGTCAGAGCACATGCCTGGGTTGAAGGCCAGGTCACCAGATGGGGCCATTGAGAGGCAACTAATCGATGTTTCTCTCCCTTTCTTTCTCCCTCCCTTCCCCATTCTCTAAAAACAAATACATAAAATTCTTAAAAGAAAAGGAGATAATTCTGCATGGAAGTCATTTTTACAGTAAATCTTTGAGACATGCATAATGTACCAATATGGTTCATAAGTCATCATGCCTTTTGCTGAACTCTCTGCCTTTGTTTCCATACAGACAAGTTTATTAATAGAAGTTCTGAAATTATCACTAAATGCCTTCAGGTTCTTTTTAAAGAGGCATCATATTACAGTTTGGCTACAGTGGGAGACTTAGGGTCAGGTCCTAGCTGTTGAAATTAGGTTAATGGGTCTGAACATCACCTTTGTTGTGCTTCTCCCCTTAGGGACTATACATTTGGAAAAAGCTTCCTCTTGGAGGGAAAAATGAAGCTGTTTTTCCAAACTTTGAGTTTGGACGTTTTCAAACACCCACCACCCAGCTTCAGTTATCAGCATTTCAGCCAGTGTTTATTAAATGGCAGTTCATTTTCTGTGTTTTTTTTTTAAAGAAACTCATTACATAACTGCCATTCAACATTTGAGATTTTAATAACCTGGGCAGCCTTATCTCAGGTAAATGTTGAGTTTCCATGGTCATACTTGATGTAACAGGGCCCACATCACCACTGTCCTGGCTCCAGGATGAGTGCCACCGGCGACTGCCATGGGCACCTCACGCTGCTCTTCTAGCCCCACATCCCAGAATGGTGCCAGACCACCAGAATCCCCTCCTCTTTGGATAGTCCAATCCCAAAACTGTCCTTAGCAAATTTTGGCTTATAGGAAAATGCTATATTTTTATTCAGCACTGTCATGTTTAAATTAAATGTTATTTTTGTTAAGTCTCACTTTATCATAGGCCTACCACAGTTATTTAACATCTAATGCTTCTCATTCCCCTGCCTAAGGCTTTACTTCTTTCAATCTTGAAAGCACAGTTGGATTCAGTAATGATTAGCTACCTGATTTAGACAAAATGAAAACAAAAGAAGAAAACAATAGTTTTACAAGTCTATGTGTTGACTGTTTCCCAGACAACTCTCGGCATATATATTCTGACAAATGATTTTCATACCCATCCTCACTTTCACAAATACGAATGCATGGAAACAAAATTACAGTTTGAACAAATGAAGGCAAGTCACTCAGAAAATTCAAAATACTCATCAGTGTGTGTGCCCCTTGAGTCCTTGGGGCTGTTTTATGCAGTTAAATAAATATGGGGTAAACTAAGTTGATCTGCTTTACAAAGAGTTCCTCAACCCTACAAAATATGCATTTCCATTGTGAATCTCCAAATGGGAATTTCTAAAACTTATTTAAACCTGGAACCCTCCTCGACTTGGAACTTCTCAAAGACCTCTAGGAAGTGCCATCACAAAAGATAATTTGGCTCCCAGTGATAAAACAGTACCATGAACTACCAAGTGTAACTGGTTAATCAATCAGTAACACTCAGTAAAGTATATAAATAAATAATACGTGTTTATTAAGACTGAACCCTGCAGAGCTCCCAGCTATGCAGTATGGAGATAAAACAGTGTGCATCTCCCTCAAAGAGCGTGTAGCAACCACAAAAAGATATCTAACACAGTCAAGGCCGTTCAGAAGAAACCTTGATGTGTCTGTTCAATTAAGATTTGGTCATTTAAAGAAAACTTCACTTAAAGCAAAGAACCCTAAGAAACTACATATTGTACAGTTAATATTAACTTCAAATACATAAGTGTATATTATATTAACTCATTAGTTCTTCAATTTGGGATTAAAAACTGTTCTTTGAGTGTGACCTATGGTTAGAAGGTTTAATGTATTTAATATAGAGAAAGAATTTAATGGGCTTGATGTTGTGGGCACTGGCTCGCAGTGCCCATGCATTATGGATGAGACATGAGACCAATTCACACAGACTACCGACTCCTGTGGAGGAAAAGGGGACAGGACAGCTACTCCCTCAAGAGGGGCCTGCCTCAGAGAGGCCTGGCCACCCTCTCAAGGGGAGAGTGTCCAGGAGCAGCCTGGCAACTCTTTCAAGGGGAGAGTGTGCCAACCTTTGCCTGGACAGCAGTTTTATTGGGTTTCTTGCACAGGAATTCAGGTACAACTTATTAATCATTCTCAGGCGATAGACAGCATAAAGGCTATAAAACTTTGGAAAGTTGACTTGTTTCCTGCTCAGGTCTTTAACTAAAAGCATTCTTAGCAAAGCAGGTGTGACAGGAATTTACATATCTTTTCTCAGGACTGATTACCCGGGGAGCCTGCCCTTTCCAGCACAGGGCTGCACCGCCCCCTGTCATTGTTTCAGGCTTAAGTCAGAGAGAGGAGGCAAGGTAGCCAAGGAATTATCAGAGACTTCTCAAGGACTCAGGGGATTCAGGCTTTGTCAAAGCTGAGGGGTGAGGGTCCAACACCCCTTTTCTCCATAACCCCTTAAGTCCTTCCCTGGGGCCTCCACATGATCATGCCTATCTTAGGTCATTTCTCCCTTGGGGAATCTTATCTGTCATCGGCTAACTGATCAAGCATTGGAGGCCAGTTATGAAAAAAAGGAACAGAAGTGGCGCTCCTGCCAGGGAGATAAGCTCTGTCTCCTTAGTGGCTTATGGTCCGAAGGTCGCTCACTCAGCCTTAGCCATGGAGGCATTTACAGCTCCTGAAACCAGGTAGGGCAGTTCCCAAGAGTTTGAAATAACTTAGGTATAGAATCCTTCTAGATTTTTATAAATCATTTGCCATTTATTTACAGTTGTCTTACTAATACCCAATTCAACAGTACTTTTATGGGTTGTGATTTGTCACAAATCACTTATAGCAAGTATTCCCAAAGCAGTTAACCTAGATTTTGCAGAAACAGCTCGCTTTTACTTTATAACCGTAGCTCATCTGTTTATTTAATACTTAATTAAATTATTTAACTAAAAAAATTGTTATTTTGAAATAAACACAGTGGCACTACAAAAGAGCATAGACATCCTAGAGAATAGTCTGCTAGCCTTGAGCAGAACAGGTGCAGTGCCCAGCAGACTGGGCTTTGAGGGCAAAGGGAAAGTTTGCGTTAGTTGTTAGATTGGTAAATGGACATCAGTAGAGATTAATGCGTACAGATATATATGCATGTGGAAAGGAAGGGATGATAAAGCAAACAATAATCCCTACTTTGAGATAAGGGAAAGAAAAGAGAGCTTCACAAAAACACTGCATCTGCTGTTGAGAATTTTTTTTCTTTTTTTTTTCCAAAATTAAACATTTTCTTTCTTTTTTTTTCTTATTTTAATTGTTATTCAAGTACAGTTTTCTGTCTTTTACTCCCGTCTCAGTCCACCCCCTCAGTGCTCCCCACCTCCCTCCCATTTCCTCCCTCCTTAGTTTTTGTCCATGTGTCCTTTATACTTGTTCGTATAATCCCTTCCCTTTTTCCCCTGAAACTCCCTCCCCTCTCCCCTCTGATTACTGTCATCCCATTTTCTATTTCAATGTCTTTGGTTATATTTTGCTTGCTTGTTTGTTTTGTTGTTTAGGTTCCTGTTAAAGGTGAGATCATACAGTATTTGTCTTTTACTGCCTGGCTTATTTCACTTAGCATAATGCTGTCCAGTTCCATCCATGATGTTGCATAGGGTAGGAGCTTCTTCTTTCTTTCTGCCACATAGAATTCTATTGTGTAAATGTACCATAGTTTTTTGATCCATTCATTTACTGATGGGCACCTAGGTTGCTTCCAACACTTGGCTGTTGTAAATTGTGCTGCTATGAACATTGGGGTGCATAGGTTCTTTAGAATTGGTGTTTCAGGGTTCTTGGGATATAATCCTAGCGGTGCAATTTCTGGGTCAAAAGGCAGTTCCATTTTTAGTTTTCTGAGAAAATTCCATACTGTTTTCCCTAGTGGTTGTACCAGTCTGCAATCCCACTAGCAGTGAACTAGGGTCCCCTTTTCTCCACATCCTCTCCAACACTTGTTTGTTGCTTTGTTTATGATGGCCATTCTTACTGGTGTAAAGTGGTATCTCATTGTGGTTTTAATTTGCATTTCCCTGATGGCTAGCGATATTGAGCATCTTTTCATGTGTCTCTGAATCCTCTGTATGACCTCCTTGGAGAAATGCCTGTCCAAGTTCTTTGTATATTTTGGAGATTAAACCCTTCTCTGAGGTATCATTGGCAGAAATGTTTTCCCATATGGTTGGTTCTCTTTTTATTTTAATGCTGTTTTCTTTAGCTGTGCAGAAGCTTTTTATTTTGATGAGATCCCATTTGTTTATTCTTTCCTTTATATCCCTTGCTCTGGGGGACATATCAGTAAAAATGTTGCTGCGTGAGATATCTGAGATTTTCTGCCTATGTTCTCCTCTAGGATTTTAATGGTGTCACGGCTTATATTTAAGTCTTTTATCCATCTTGAATTTATTTTTGTGTATTGTGTAAGTTGGTGCTTGAGTTTCATTATTTTGCACGTAGCCGTCCAGTTCTCCCAACACCATTTGTTGAAGAGACTATTTTTACTCCACTTTATGGTGTTGCCCCCTTTGTCGAATATTAACTGACTGTAGTGACTTGGGTTTATTTCTGGGCTCTCTGTTCTGTTCCATTGGTCTATGTGCCTGTTTTTATGCCAGTACCAGGCTGTTTTGATTACAGTGGCCTTGTAATACAGTTTGCTATCAGGTATTATGATCCCTCCTACATTGTTTTCTTCCTCAAAATTGCAGCTGTTATTCGGGGTCATTTATGGTTCCATATAAACTTTTGAAGTGTTTGTTCTATGTCTGTGAAATATGCCATTGGTACTTTAATAGGTATTGCATTGAATCTGTAAATTGCTTTGGGTAGTGTGGACATTTTCATGATGTTAATTCTTCCAATCCATGAACACGGTATATGTTTCCATTTGTTTGTGTCTTCCTTGATGTCTTTCTTCAGCGTTGTGTAGTTTTCTGCATACAGGTCTTTTATCTCCTTGGTTAGGTTTATTCCTAGGTATTTTATTGTTCTTTTTGCTATATTGAGTGGGATTTTTTTCTTGATTTCTGCTTCTGCTGTTTCATTGTTGGTATACAAAAATGCCTTTGATTTCTGGATATTGACTTTGTATCTTGCTGTTTTGCCAAATTCATTTATTAGGTTGAGCAGTTTTTGGGTAGAGTCTATAGGATTTTCCATGTACACTATCATATCATCTGCAAACAGTGACAGTTTTGTTTCCTCCTTTCCGATTTGGATGCCTTTTATTTCCTTTTCTTGTCTGATTGCTGTGGCTAAAAGTTCCAAAACTATATTGAATAGAAGTAGTGAAAGTGGACAACTTTGTCTTGTTCCTGATCTTAGTGGAAAAGACATTTACTGATTACATTTACTGATTTGCAAATGTTGAACCATCCTTGCATCCCTGGGATGAATCCCACTTGGTCATGGTGTATGATCTTTTTAATATATTGTTGGATGCGGTTTGCCAATATTTTGTTGAGGATTTTAGAGTCTATGTTCATCACAGATATTGGCCTGAAGTTTTCTTTCTTTGTTGTGTCTTTGTCTGGTTTTGGGATTAGGATGATGCTGGCTTCATAGAAGGAGTTTGGGAGTCTTCCATCAGTTTGGATTTTTTGGAATAGTCTGTGAAGGATAGGGGTTAGTTCTTGCTTTAAATGCTCTGTAGAATTCTCCTGTGAACCCATCTGGTCCAGGGCTTTTGTGTGTCGGGAGTTTTTTGATCACTGCTTCAATTTCATTTGCTGTTATTGGTCTGTTCAGGCTTTCTGCTTCTTCTTCATTTAGTTTTGGAAGATTATATTTTTCTAGAAAATTTTCCATTTCACCTAGGTTTTCAAATTTCTTGGCATATAGCTCCTCATAGTAATTTCTTACAATCCTTTGTATTTCTGTGGTGTCAGTTATAATCTCTCCTTTTTCATTTCTGATTGTGTTTATTTGGGTCCTCTCTCTTTTTTTTCTTGATGAGCCTGCTTAAAGGCTTGTCAATTTTGTTTATCTTTTCAAAAAACCAGCTCTTGGATTCATTGATCCTTAGTATTGTGCTTTTGGTCTCTATGTCATTTAATTCTGCTCTGATCTTGGTTATTTCCTTCCTTCTACTAGCTCTGGGCTGTCGAGTTGTTGTTCCTCGAGTTCTTGTAGGTGTAGGGTTAGGTTGTTTGTTTGAAATATTTCTATCTTTTTTAGGGAGGCCTGTATTGCTATGAACTTCCCTGTCAGGACTGCCTTTGCTGTGTCCCATAAATTTTGAATTGTTGTGAGTTCATTTTCATTTTTTTCCAGAAACTTTTTGATTTCTTCCTTGATTTCATTCTTGATCCACTCATTGTTTAATAGCATACTATTCAGTCTCCATGATTTTGAGTGTTTTGGGGTTTTTTCCTTGGGGTTGATTTCTAATTTCAGTCCCTTGTGGTCAGAGAAAATGCTCGGTATGATTTAAATTTTCTTGAATTTGTTGAGGCTTGTTTTGTGTCATGTGGTCTATCTTTGAAAATGTTCCATGTGCGTTTGAATAGAATGTGTATTTAGCTTCTTTTGGATGCAGGGCTCTATATATATCAGTTAAGTCCATTTCATCTATGGCATTGTTCAATGCCACAATATCTTTGTTGATATTTTGTTGGGAAGATCTGTCCATTTTTGAGAATGGGGTGTTAAAATCCCCTACTATAATTGTGTTGTTATCAATGTCTTTATTGAAGTCTTCTAAGATTTTCTTTATGTATTTGGGTGCTCCTATGTTGGGTGCATATATATTTACAATGTTTATATCCTCTTGGTGGAGTCTTCCCTTGAGTATAATGAAGTGACCTTCTGGGTCTCTCTTTATAGCTCTTTTTTTTGAAGTCTATTTTGTCTGATATGAGAATTGCTACCCCAGCTTTTTTTTTCTGTCCATTTGCTTGGAAAATTTGTTTCCAGCCCTTCACTTTCAGTCTGTGTATGTCTTTTGTCCTCAGGTGGGTCTCTTGTAGGCAGCATATGTGTGGGTCATGCTTTCTTATCCATTCAGCTATTCTGTGTCTTTTGATTGGAGCATTTAATCCATTTACGCTTAAGGTTATTATGGATGGGTACTTATTCATTGTCATTTTTGTACCTATGTTCCTTTCTGTCTCTCTCTTTTCCTTCCTTTCCTTAAAGCAG